>JAFBJR010000129.1:966927-1130555 GCA_016785285.1 Brachirus orientalis
GGAATGCATGTCTTTAGTCCACAGCACAGACAGGTGTCACACTGCAGCAGCATGCCTGAACAGGGACTCGGTCAAATACATTGGAAGTTTATCAGCCTGATTCTCTGATTTTGAGATTTGACTGTTTGACACTGAAGTTTTCATAACCAGAAATCTCTTCAGGGCCCAAGGGCAAGTATTTTTAATTGTACTTTGGTTTCTTTAGTTGTGGTCTTCCTTCCCATTACAATCAAATTCAATGTAACAGAAACTCTTTTAGAAAAGATCAGACCTGTGTTCTAAACATTTTGGCTTGTTAAAGCCTCATTGATTTCATTTGACAATACAACTCATCTAATGAAATAACAATTTGAAGAAATTATTTTTAGACTCTTAAAGTGTAAAATCTAGACTATCTGGTATTTAACTGCCTAGTTAAAGGTTCTTTAACTAGGCTAAGACCAAATCTCTTATTTTTAAATAATGACATAAATGCTAATGAACTTTTTTGTTTGTTTGTTTGACCCATTTCTTTGTCAATTAGCAAGCCAACTTCCATTTTCTGGTTTTGTCAGCTGCCACAAAATACCTTTAGATTAGATATAATCAATTTAACAGCCATTTGGAGCCTGGGGTGAAGGTTTTAAAGGGTCCAGACCTCAAATTCTCAGGTGAAACTCGGGTGAAATCTGGCTTTTTTAAAAAGCCTATAGGCTTCATAGTAAAGGACCTGAAGTTGTACCTCAGTAAAACAAAGACTTTTCAAAATAAAGACATTTTTGCTATTGCGGTTACTCAAATTGTGTATACGTATAATCCGTATAATAATTGATATAGGGATCAATTATTAGTTCAATTTTATGTTATTTTTATGTATTTGCAAAGCAACTACTCAGTTATAAGGGTATCATTGCCTCTAAAATGTAATGAATGAATAAATGGAAATGCTTAAAAAAATTAACTAGTTGAGCTTTTATTTTGAAATTATTATTTTTTTTTTTACCGGAACTTGGTTATTTGCCCTTCTTTCTCACTTGACAGCGGTCACTTCTGCACACGGCTGTGAGTAAAGAAGCGCACATCCCTCACAGGAAAACAGGAGGCCGGTGTTTTTCACCGACTTCTCTCCCTCCTGGAGGAACTGAATCACTCTTCGGGACATTAAACTGCTCCTGTGGCTTTACGAAAGGATCGTATTATCGGTCGTAGTATTTCGTTTTTTTTGTTTTTTTCCCCCCCGTAACAGAACCTTCAATAACACTCACTTCACTCAGGATGCGTCGACGCGACAGGTGGTGGACCGTGAGCTGCATCTCCATCCTGCTGCTGGTCACGCAGATGAAGTCACAGCGAAGAGGTCAATAGATGATGCACTGCGTCATTTGCTTTGTTTACTTTTACCAATGAGTGAAGTATTTTCAATAATATCAAGCAATATTAGAGAAATGTTGTAGGAAGTTGCAGGACATCCTCCAAAACGGATATAAAATGAATGTTGATGGTGATTGGCTCCAAAGCTGCACTTGCAACTCAACTCAAACAAACAAACAAACAACTGTTTGTGTTCCAATGTAAAGTGTGACATTTTCTTGCTGGATTTCTCAGCAGAATGAGCTGGTTTGGTGCTGACACAGCTTGTCTTCTTTCTTCGGGCTGGAATGAGCCTGTGGTTTTCTTGGGTGTCTGGACTTGTCTGTTGGGAATTATGAATAGCTGCCATGATCATCTGCACTTTACCTTACTGTCTCTTTGTTTGCTTCTCCTCTGAAGCAGGAGGATGGAACCTCTGGATCGTCTTACCCTGCTTCTCTGAATGTGAAATATGAAGCATGAGTTGGAAATTTGAGGAGTCTGCAGTTTTCACGCTTGATGTTGGTCCTCTTTTGTTGTTCTGTGGCAGCTGAGGTCCAGTTTTCCTTGTTGTTCACGGCTGCGGACGCTGGGCCTCTGGCACCCTGCTGTGCATTATCAAGAAAACTTAAAAACCTAATAGATGTGACACTTTTACAACACCACAAGGGCTAATGAGGTCGTAATTGAAGTTAAAACACAAAAAGAAAGTAAAAAAAAAGGAAAAAAGAAGCTATATCAGGTTAGTTCAAGACCACTACAGTGATAGAGACACATAAGTAAAAGGAAAACAAAATGATAACAATGTTGCTTGCAATTTTTGTTGGGTCTGGTAATTTTGAACTTAGTGCTGTGTTTTAAGAAAACTAACTGCACAAACCACTGTGTGTGGTCTTTTCCACTTTTGTTTTAATTATTAGGTAAAAACAGTATATTTAATTGGTTGAAAATCTTTTGCATGTGATGTTGTGGTTTTTTTTTAGTGCAGCGCAATACGTTGTGTGTGTGTTTGTGTGTGTGTGCGTATATAAAGGGTGTGGATTTGTGGTTTGCTCAGATTTTCCTTTCTTCAGGGCTCGCAGGTTCCTCCCTCCCATCATCTAAACTTACCTGGCTGTGGTTTCTGTGCACACACACACACACATGTTTGCGCTTCTATCAAAGTGAGGACCCTCATAGACATAATGCATTCCCTAGCCCCTTACCCTAACCTTAACCATCACAACTAGATGCCTAACCCTAACCCTAATCTAAACCCAGTTCTAACCCTAACCCTGAAACCAGGTCTTAACCCCGAAAAAGACCTTTTAAGGGGTGAAAAAAAGTGAGGACCAGCCAAAATGTCCCCACTTTGTCAAAATGTCCTCACTCTGTAGGCGTTTATACGATTTTTGGTCCTCACTCTGCAGCAAGTACAAGAACACACACACACACACACACGCAAAGATATACACATAAACAAAACACTGACACGCAGGCATGTGTCCGCACATTCATGCAGAGACACATGACTGTTTATAAAAGCTTCGCCCAAGTATCTAGGGTTGTGCTTGGCGCGTATTAAAAACGACCTCTCTACGTTATACAGTATTACCACCAAATAAATCACGTCAAGAGTATGTTCCAAGGCCACGCGCTAAATCCGTTCATGGAACTTGAGCAAACTGCGTGATAGAAATTTGACATGTTTTCATTTAATACAGTAGTGCAGTTTATGAATTTATACATACATCTGTGCGACAATTCTGTGCCTCTGCACTGCATATTTGTATAGTCCTGTCCTGTACTATATTGTACTGCATACTGTTTTTATTTTGCAATTGTGAAGGGGTTTTCATTTCGTTGTATTGCTTATTGTGTCACTGTTCCACACTTGTCACTTGTCTACCTCAGAATTTTTTTTTGCTGCTGTGACGAGTGATTTTTACCTATATAGGATCAAATACAACAGGAATGACTCAATATCACTTATTCCTGTCTGATTCCAAACTCAGTCTGATACAGTCTTTTTATACCTTTTAAACAATGGAGCTGTTCACAACACATTTGTTCTTCTCCCACGAAGAAGAAATCAACAGCCAAAAATTGCCGGTTTTTATTAACATATTTACTGTCTGTAAAGCATATGATATATAGAATGTTTGGATTGTATCAAATTTAGCATTTTTCCCTTTTTAATATCTGTACCAGTGACATTGAACAGTATTGCAGTGATACTGCAACAATATGACAACACTGCATTGTGTTAGCTGATCCCAGTGGTCAAATTGCATCTAATTTAAACCCAAAATTAGAAAAGTGTTGGTTATGAAAATGGTTATGAAAAAGCTATTGTAAATTACTGAAATTGCAGGGTTAGGAATCTGAAATGTTTTCTGGAAAAAGCAAGAATTCTTAAAGTGAAGAAGAAGAACAGGGGGAAGCAGGATGCTAGAAACCAAATATGGAACTTTCACAATCAAACACTGAGGATCATAACTCTTCTAATTTATGATCTAACAGTGTCTGAGGACGAATTTGACAGATCCAGCGCCTTTCGAATGTACTGTGATGTGTAGCTGTGATTAAATGGCATGTAAGTACGTCGTGAGAGTACGCGGTAACACCAGCAGCAGCCTGGGTGGTCGAACCATGATATAGTCGATACTGTCTTTTATCAAAGTGGACATGTGGGCCAGAAAAAGCAGTTTGCTTTATAGTTGTTGTTTACAAGACTGTAAATTATAATACAGGGGAATCGCATGCAATGATTGGTGCTTTCAGGCAGCCTTTCCTGCTGCTTATTTCGCCTAGTTTTAACTGTATTCCCTGAGCGCGCAGCTGCTTCACCCTGTCTGAACACGAGCGCCATTAATGCCATCAAAAATATCTACCATACATTTTAAATGGGGCATTTTTAGCCTGATCCGTTCAGCTGTCGATACCTGGAGTCTAATAAATTCAAGAATGTGGAAGTTATTTTTCTTTTTATTTCAGCTGCAGGCCATGTTAAAAAAAAGGGGGAGGAATACTTGTAAAGCATTTCATTTGTCATGTTATATGTGGAGTGGATTTGGGAATCTGTCTCCTCTCATCTTTAATTTCCCACCTTGGCAGCAATTAAATTAGTTTCATCTGCTGCTGTGGTCTGATTTATGTTTAATTTAAAAGAGAAAATCCTTTGGTCTCCTGGTAACATTCGAAGCCCTTTATCTGACATTTAATTAAGTAAATGTTTACAGATTATTGATAATTATTAGTTGCACATCCTATTTCCTGCGTGGCAGCAAATCCTTGGCACGAAGAGTTGCCAAGAACATCACACACAGCTGTTTTTCGCTGGATGGGTTATGGCTGAATTGTTGTTTGATTGTTATCAGTTTGGGAGACAGAGAAGCGAAGCAGATCTTCTGTTTGTGTCAAAACAAAGCAGGTTATTACTGTAAGTCACTGTGGTGTTTTATGAAAACATCCTACTGTGGTTTTCTGCCCAGTTACAACCACTAATTACAGTGTATGTTGTACATAGATAAAAAAAATGCCTGGATCAGCTGCTTTGATGATGATAATGTGATACATATGTCACATACAGTGCATCTAACCTTATCTCGTGTACTTCTGAAGTTTTGAGAAATATGAGAAAATTATATCTAGTCTAATATCTACATCTTACATCTTATATCTTAACCAGATCTCGACTGAACAGGTTGTTTCAACATGTTAAATCAGCTCATCTTGATTATTTAACTTATCTCTTTTGTTCTGGAAACCTGGACTTATCTTGAATTTTCTCAACATCTTAGATCTTAACTCTTGGACATATAATCTTCTTATACTTTTCGTGATCTCTGTATCCGCTTATTGTTTCTCATCTAGATTATGATTTACGCTTAAAGATGAAATTTGAAATAAGGTGATTACAGTACAATAATTAGAAAAATAAATAGTATAAAAGATAAATAAAAATTCTTGTGTTATACCTTTTTCTGTAAAGCCAGAGTCGTGCTGTAAAGTACACATATATTTTGATGCAAAAATGTTGTTTTTGACTTATGTACACTTTTATTACAAAATAGAGCATATCATGCATATCCCAGACATTCCTGAAAGAACCATGCTTTTTTTATTAGGGCTGAAGGATTTGGGGAAAATATTTCACTCTTACTTTCCTGACTGACATTGCGATTGCAAATTGATTTGCGACATAATTTTCAAGGATCAGTTCAATACTTAAAAATGTGATGTGCCATCATTGCAGTTGAAATTTTACTTGCTGAACTTTCTTCTTTAATTTGCAGAAATGAGTTGTATTTTGAAATCGGGACAGACAATGGAACAGTCACAACAAAAATGAATGTTGTTTCAAATTATGATTTTCCGCAGGAAATGTGGTGTTGCATCCGCAACTCCTCGTCACTGTCGTTATAGCCCAGAGGACGCTTAATCCTGTTTTAATCTGTAATTACAGCTTTTATGCTGTGTGTACAGCTCGACCTCAGTCAGGCTCCTGTAAACTGATTAGACCTGCAGACAGTAACAAATGAAGCACAAAAGCTCTTTACAGCAGCATGTAAACAATGGTGAGGCTGATGTCGGCAGCTGTGGGTGTTTTCGTACCTGCCGTCAGATAGTTGAAGGTGTGTGTGTGTGCGTGTGTGTGTGTTCTTGTTGCAGAGTGAGGGCCAAAAATCGTATAAACACCTACAGAGTGAGGACATTTTGACAAAGTGGGGACATTTTGGCTGGTCCTCACTTTTTTCACCCCTTAAAAGGTCTTTTCGGGGTTAAGACCTGGTTTTAGGGTTAGGGTTAGAATTGGGTTTAGATTAGGGTTAGGGTTAGGCATCTAGTTGTGATGGTTAAGGTTAGGGTAAGGGGCTAGAGAATGCATTGTGTCTATGAGGGTCCTCATGGGTGTGTGTGTGTGTGTGTGCGTGTGTGATCTCATGCTGAGAGATGAGAGGATGTTTTGCTTCCCATTTCCCATCATTCTGTGCAGCATCTCTCTGATGTCAGAGCAGCCGCTGTGAATCTACATGCTCTCTGTCACTGGGACAGACGCTTGTTTTTCCACCTGCGGAGCTGGTGGCTTTCAGGTGGTGATGCTGGTGTAGATAACATCGCAGTTTGTTTTATCCCACCTGCTCTGCTCTGTCAGCACTTAGCCAAGATTCAGCTGAAATTAACATCGTGGAAACTTTTCCTGTACCAATCAGAGGTAAAACTACAGGATTATTGTTATAAAAATGACCGATATTAGCAATATTTTTCATAAAAATGTTGTAATAACTCTTACTGTTTTATTTTCATTTTATTCTCATCATTCGTACCCACATTTAAAACAAAATATTTTAATGATTTTCACAAAAAAAAAAAATCTTTCTTGTTCTTTAATTTGTATTATTAGTTGTTGTTAATGTACATTTCCCTCAAGTGCTTACTTTTTCACTGTCAGCTTAAAAGGAAAATCTTATAATTACACATTTTTCAGGCTCATCATCAAATGTCATTAATTCAAATCCCAGAGATATTGAATTTTATAAAGTGCAAGAAATATTGTCTTTTTTTTTAATCATTATCTTTTTGACTTCAGTTAAAGGATTCAGTTAGTGTGACAATGTGTTTTCCCACTTTGATTAAGAGCCTTTTCACCTTGTTCACCTTAGTCTGTATGATATGAGAGCTGATTGTAAGCATCAGTCTGAGGCTACTAACAGAAAGGAGTCTAAACGTAAACCTCCTCAGGTTGATTCATCATCACACTGGTGCTGTAAATCGGCCCTCATGTCGTTGCCGGTCAGAGTTTCACACAGTTGGCAGATTTACTGCACACATTGATTGATGACTGCACCTTCACTTGTGCGTTAAGCTGGTTCATTGTGGTTTGTTGGGATTTGCACTCCATCTTCAGGTGGGATCTGGGATATCAGAGGGCGGTCAGTGGGCTCTAATTTCGTGGCGCAGAGCATGGCCTTGCTCTGTCCTTAACTGCCCTTCTCTTTGCTACTTGCTGGTAGGAGAGACGGAGGCGGGACAGAGGAGTACTTGCGCCTGGCTGCGCACCCTGCGCTGTGCACAAAACTTGCAAAATGCGCCTGGACCTGCGCTGCACTGTGCCTGGCCTGGTCTACGAAATTAGAGCCCATTATATTTATGTTTTTTTTTTTTTTTTTTTTTTTTTTTTTTTTTTTTTTTTTGATTTTGTACAAGAAATATAGGTTTGAAGGCATGTTTTAAGTGACTATTCAAGTTTTTTAAAGTGTGCCTGTAAGAGGTAGTGACACATTATCAGCACTGACTTCACCTAGTGCACTAGTTTTTGTAATCCACTCACTGTCCAGCACCAACGTCCATAGAGGAAAACAGCATTTTTAGCTTGTGGGGACAAAGGAGCTGCTGGCTGAACCTTTGTAAATCCCCTTTATTTAACAGTGACTGCACTGCTGGAGGGCAAGACTTTCATTAAGGACAGGTGTCAAAATGACATGAGAGTCAAGTGTCAACAAGAGTATTGAGTGTCTTTTTGACTGACATTTTGCCCGCAAGAGATTTATAATTGCTTTTAAGGTTTGATTTATTATGTCCCGCCTGTGGAGCAACTCAAACCCAAGTCTCAATGAACAAAATGTGTTTTTCCTCAGCTGGAAAATATCTTTGCTTTTTTGCAAGATGCTTGAAGTCTGACTTCAATATTCTCACATGATACAACTTGTTCATTCTGTTCAGATTTGTCAGGCTGTGATCTTGCTTTTGTTCACCAGTACAGTAGCTTTTGTGGACGAATCTGCGGTTTTGGGTGGATTACTGGGGTTGTGAACCATACTTGCCCTTGAGTAGGAAGTCTGTGCTGCAGGAATGTGAGTATTACCGCAACGCAGAGGCCTTTGCACTTGACTTGAATGTCACGTCTGCTCAGGCTCATGTAGCAAAAAATGGACCTATGACAGACGTCAAACCAACTGAATCTACCTTGAAAAATCTCCATCATATTCTCCTGTCTTTCCCTTGATCAGAGGAGGCATCACTTCATCTCTATCTGGAATAGATTTTTATTTATTTTGGCTTTTTCTTTTTTACTTTTTTAAAAAACTTACCTCATTATTTCTCATTATTACTCCAGCAAATGACTCCATTGAGCTGTTGGTGTTCTCCGCACAGAGGAACAGCCTGTCTCTCCTTCATGCTCCAGTGTTGCTCAATGAATCGAGCATTGATACTTGATGAAGAGTCAGTGAGAACTGTCTCATACAAGTCCTGTTTTCTGTCCATGCCATAAACCCACTTAAGCATACCGCAGGCTGTGTGGATGGAGCAGGAGGAGGGAGAAGTGTCATCATGGGTGTTGATTTCTGCGGAGCTTTTGCCAATATGCCCTCTGGGGGACTTCTTCATTTTTTTTATCTGCTTCTTCAACTGAAAGAAATTGAGTAATGTTTTAACTGGACAGAAGAGCAGACATAAATAAACATCTGGAAGGGAGTGTTTGTGATTTATCCACACAACAGGGGGATTCCTGTGTTCTACTACTGTGAGAGACAAATTGCATTGTAACATTTTTTAATACAGATTTGGTGCTAAGAGGCTCCCTTTTGTTTGGTCTTCTTCCACAATTTAATCCAAGTTGTATTTCAGAGTTTAGACAGCAGGTGGCAGCATTTCAACTTCTATTTTGGCACTTGCATTACATTAAATTTCGCAGGATGTAGTTTATCCCCACTTGTAGAAGGTGTATAGGAATTATAAGACATTTTCTAGACATTTTTTTCTGAAATGCAGTTCAAGCTGAGTTTTGGTCACATTGTATCTGCTAATTTTGTCCCTCTGCGTCCATATGTTGTGTCTCTACCTGCATGTTACAGTAAACATGGAGCCCCTTCAATGAGCACAGCTACCACAGACTTTAACTGTGATAACTCACAGTATATTACCATATTTTGTGTTTCAACATGAAATTACTACAGGAAACTCACCAAAATTATAATTATTATTATTTTATTTTCATCTAAGAAAATACTGCTAAATCACTGCGGTACACTATATGACATACTTACAAAATATATTTGTGCAGGAAAATCTTATATTAATGTCATATTATATTGATTTACAATAAAATTATATTTTACAGTGTGGTGAATGGACTTTGAAAAACAATGTTGGAAACACGAATGCAGCTTTTTAGTTTTCGACTTTACTGTGGAATAACAAACAGTGACAGTAATAGTGATGCTGCCATCTGCTGTTTTATGTGAGTATTAAAGAAAAGAAAAAAAAGGGAGCAGAAGTCTTTGTGGGGCTGTACCTCACTGCTGACAACATGTGTCTTCCTTCACCCGTACTTTATGGTTAAAGACATAGATGGGAGCGTGTGAACTGCGGGGTTTCCCCTCTGGGACACTGCAACATGGTACGCCAATTAAACACTAAGGCAATGAAGCTGCCGGGCCTGAGAAATCTCAGCAGGGACGTGCACGCACTCACACACACTCTTACACATTTACTTCTGAGGATTTTCCTGTATCTGCATCTTTATCATGAAAAGAAGAGAGGGTGAATGGGAAGGCTTTGAACGAAATTCAAAGGAGGTGGAAATGTTTAGAATGATTTAATGGCTCTTAAAAAGTATGTCAACCCGTATGTCAATATGACACATAAAAATACACATCCTTGAGATTTAATCAACTAAAGCACAAACATCACAACAACTTAAAACAGAAACTTTAAAGTGATAATGTCCCTTGTGTTTCATCTCCTGACAGTGTTCCAGTTTAGGACGAACTTTGTTGACATGGTGATAAGTCGAAGTTTTAATTTAGCACAGCTGCAACATAATCACCTCCCTGTTTTCCTTTCTATATCCCCTCTGCCACTTTTCCCCCATTTTGTTGTGTGGCTACATGTCCTCCTTTAGTGCTCACTGTATCTTTATCTGTCCCGTATGGCCGTGAGCGTGTGGACACATGTGCATCTCTGATTCAGTTAAAGTTCTACGGTGTTAGACTTAGCCGCATCTAATGGTAAAACAGATTGTAACAAACGGAGGACTCATACTTACCTTCCCCTATTTGTATCAGGGAACAACGGTGGCCCTCATGTGCCAGAAAGGATGTTGATCATCTTTTTTTTTTTTTTTTGCATTATAAGTTGCAGCTTCAAAACAAAAATCACGCGCTTTCAAATTTATTTATGGGCAGTTACTCAACTTCTTTCGATAGACCCTCCTAAACGTTAAACACTGGGATCATAAAGGAAAGGTTTGTGTTTTTTGTCCCTTCATGGAAAGACTCATTTTAAAAGGGAACACTCAACATCCCAGGGGCTTCTTCCCAAAATAAAATCAACATGTTCAGGCCAGGCCTTTTTTTCTTTAGTAATTGAAAGCCTTTCTTGGAAATCTGCACTTATTAACTGGATGAGGCTGAACCAGGTTTAGATAGAGATGAAAAAATGCAGTAAAAGTCACACACTAATGGCATCTAACTGTTTGAGGTTTTTCTTTATTCAGACACTGAATATAACTGCATGTATAAGTACACATGTGGGTGCACAATACACCCAAGGGGAAGGCTTTGACTGACTCACTGAAGCATGATGCAGCCGTGTGTTTACTTGCCCTGCTCATGGCCCTGTGCAGGTCGGAGCAGCTGACAGCTGATAGTGATGAAAAGTGTTGGAAACACAGAGGGACGGTTTAAATGTACGTGGGAGAGTCTGCACTGATGCTCATACATTGAACATGATCAGAGAGAGAGGATGGGGTCTCCCCTGTGTTTTCAAAGTGTAGACACGTAACGTAAATGACGAAAACGTGCGATGTATGTAGTATGTGTTTTTAAGCACAGCAGGCGAGATTAAAAAAAAGAAACAAAAATCCCAGCCGAATGCAACTTACTCCGCTCCATTTCAGTACAACAATGCAGCCATATCTCATCCAATAGTTTTCCTGCTTTCAGTAATTTCTGCGGATGCATAAAGCTTAAACAAAGGGGGTAGAAAATATGTCTTGGCTGCTTGTAGTGCTTCATCTGATATGAGCCTTTGTTTTATTATTGAATCCGTGTGTTTCACATTTACTGATGTACCATTCAGGGCTGTAACGTTTTAATCAGTTTAACGCCTGTAGTTAATAATAAATACGAAATATTCATAAAATAAATAACTTTCTTTCATTGCAGTGTATATGATAATGTCAAAATTGGCTGTACAATTTACATCAGTGGAGGTGGAAGTTTGCTAAATTCCAGCTTGGTGGGTTTGGTTCACTGTAAATGACTGAGCTTTGTTATGCTGGCGAAGTTTGCACTTTGTTTGTTTGCATTTTGTTAATGTTTCCTCATTAACAGTGGCTCTGTTCCATTCATGTTAATCAGGACGGTGTGACAGTGAATCGGCATGCAGGCTGAGACTAAATGGAAAGTTAACACAACATGTATTTTTTTAAAATGTTAAATAAGAATACCTGCTAAAAAGAAAGATGACAAAAACCTGTATTTACGTTGTAAGAATATCTACTAAAATGAAATATAACATAAAAACATGTATTTTATTTATTAGAGAAACCACTAAAAAGAAATGTAATGTGATTTAATTTATTTATATTGAGAAACTGTTGTGTGTACGAGGACTCAGTCCTGTCAGGCTGAGTCCTCGTACACACAACCTATACAAGACATGTGTAATGTACAGTATGAAAGCACAAACGATCAGGATGTGGCAGTTTCCAAACCTCCAAATGTCACATGCAGCGTGGGTGTGGGATGTATGAGGGCAGAGGGCTGGAATGTGGAACAGCTGGATGTTCCAGCTTGGCAGATGAGGCATGTAGCTGGATGATGGGGGCACTCAGGGCAGTGTGGAGGAGGAGGAAGAGGGAAAAATGAGGGAGGGGGTCCCCTCCTTCCCTTATCACTCATCTGTGAGAACCTGGAGATGGTACATTTTCCGAGGATTTTCTGCGATGAGGCAATGGAGTTGTTCCCCGGAGAGAGTGGCTTAAAGATGCTGATCCAATCAGACACGCCCTCCCCGGCTGTTTCGCTCTCACAGCTGCTGTCATTCATTCATCGCCCGCTGTGCCGCTGCGTTTCTCTCCTCCGACCTCCTCAAGTTCACTTCTTCATGCTCATGTTTTGCCTCATTGCTTTCCTTTTTTTCCAACACTGATCCATTAATCACCACCAGAACATGGTATCACACAGCACCAGAGTCTGGGGTACTGTCATTGAACACAACATCACTGTTTTGACCTTTCTGCTGTTAAAACAGAGCAACACATCATCATCATGTCAGGGTTCTGTAACTTAACACTCATTATCTGCCTTATGTCATTGTAACCTGTCAGCTGCTGCGTAAGTACTTTGTTATTACTACATGGTTTCTACTAACAGTCATTCTTATTGCCAAACGTGTCCATAATTTTTGGTTTTATTTGTTCAAACTCTGAAGAGCGTCATTATTGTATAAATATTTGTAGTAAAATAACAATCCAAACAAAACCTTCTACAACCTAGGTGACAGTATTTCTTTTCTGATTTGTCCAAACCATGAGTAATGGTTAATTTAACAAAGAAAGGTATTTACTAAATCCTCACATTTAAGGAGCTGGAACAAGCTCATGTTTCATATTAATTCTTGTCGGACAGAAATATCAAATATGTCTAACAATTATTTAACAATCAACTCGATAAAACAGCTACTTCAAGGGTTTCTGGGCTCAGGCATTTGTAAACAAAGATTTTTATCACAATTGAGTTTGGCAATTGTGGCACCACTGCATTGAGAGATTATCCATTTTCCGTCAGTGATGGATTTTAGATTTAAATGTGAGCAGTGAGCAGCCAGTTTAACCTAACAACCACTGTATGACTCAATAAAATAGCACATTTTGTTTTGTTTGACTAACTTGTCTGATTAACCCCAGTCCGGTGTTGATTAGCGCTCAGTGATTAATTGTTTTTATATTAAAAATCATAATTAACATACTTTGTTCCGTCAAAGTATGGAGTTAATGGTGCTTTGATGGTGTTGTGTTAATGCTCCATTGTTAATTTACTACACACTACATGAGCTTAAATGTTACTTTAGAAAATAGTTGTCTTGATAGGTTTATATCCCTAATTGTCTAAACGTTCTTTGAGAGGAAAACTTATTTTGTATGTGCCTGTAAGAGCCTCGATTAAGAGCTAACACTCCAGAATGTGCCACTTGTGTACCTGTGTCTCTGAAAACTTTGCTTCCTGCAGCACAAGGACAATTCATCTCAACCTCAAAATCACTGACGCTGAGCCTAATTGCATATTGTGGTCTGAATATTTTAAAAAACTTCATAATTCTTTAGGGTACTTCTGTGGATGATGGGCGTGTCACTGTGGTAACAGGAACATTTGCCTGCTGCAGAGAAAGTCTCAGGGGACTGAGTGTTCTGCTTATAGAGCATAGGGAGGAGTTTTTACTGTGTTGGGGCAACTCTTGAGTAACCAATGACTTTCACCATCAGAAAATAACAAGCCTGCCTCCACACTTGGGTCTCCCCCCCCTCCCTGTTCATGTTAGTGCTTTTTCGGCAGTCATGCACTGTGAGCTCCAGAGGCAGGGTCTGTGAGGGAGTGTGAGCGGAGTTTTTATGTCTCTGCTTTAATTCAGTGGATACTCAGTGGCCCTTGAACACCTTTGGATTTGACTGTTGAGCGACTGGCAGGTGACAGGTGGTGCTTTGGCGAAACAGTGAAAGTGCTGTGTGCAGTGCTGCCGCACACTGAGACTCTTGGAGAACTTAAGCAGGAGCCAGCAGCATGTTCAGGATCCAAGTGTGGTTGCTTCTCTTGGTTGTCTATGCTGGTAGTTTGGATGCCTGGTTGTGGCTCGCATATTCAGAGCCCACCACAGATACTCCAACCGGGACCACAGTAAAGGGAACGACAGGTGGTACCACGATACCCAGTGGCACAAAGAAGGAGGAGGAGGATGAAAACTTGTCTGGCGTTGGGGAAGCAATCAACAACGTTGCCACAGGAATCCGTAAGTTTGTCGAAGCATGGAATGGGACGCAGACAACCACGACCACTAATGGAGGCCTGACTGAGAAGGTGGAGAGCGCTAACCCTAACACAACGGGTAATACAGACAGGTTCAGACAGGAGAGGGTGGGGGGGCGGTCTGGGATTTGGGTAGGGGATGGATCTGGGTCAGGATCAGGATCAGGATCTGGTTTAGGATTTGAGACTGAATCTGGGTCAGGATCTGAATCAGGATCAGGGTTGAGATCTGGGTCAGGATCTAAGTTAGGATCTAGGTCAGTATCTGAGTCTGAATCAGGGTCAGGATCTGAGTCAGGGTCAGGATCTGAGGCAGGATCAGGGATGGGATTTGGCTCAGGATATGAGTCAGAATTGAGGTCAGGATCTGGCTCAGAATCCGAGTCAGGGTCAGGGCTGGGATCTGGCTCAGGATCTGAGTCAGAATCTAATTCACGATCTGAATCAGAATCAGGGTCGGGATCTGAGGCAGGATCAGGGTCTGGATCTGGCTCAGGATTTGAGTCAGAATTGAGGTCAGAATCAGAGGGGGGATCTGGCTCAGGATCTGAGTCAGGGTCAGGGTCCACAGGCGATCTGGTGAAAGATCTAGAATCAGTGGTCTTTAGAAGTGAAAAAGTCCTTTCTAACAACGTAACCCGTGATGTTTTGAAAAGAAACGTGACTCTGGAGGTTGTTCTGGATTCAAAGCCGACTCTTGCTGATAGTGGTGTCAATGCTTCTGGCCCACCGTGTCTCCCTGTGCCTTCTGATTGGCCCCTTTGCTCACGCAAACGGCCAGAGTTTTTTACGCTGCCTAACTTTCTCAACCACACATCTGTGGAAGAGGTGAAGGCGGTCCTGAATAAGTGGGCGTGGCTGACGAGGAATAAGTGTCATCATGGCACAGAGTGGTTCCTCTGCCTCCTGCTGACGCCCAGGTGTCCATTGCCTCGTGCTCCCATATACCTGCCTTGTCGCAGCTTCTGCCACGCTCTGCGGGACAGCTGCTGGGCGTCCCTGGAAGACGGGCATCTCCCAGTGGAGTGTCACCTCCTGCCCGAAAGATCACAGGAGCCCACATGCGTGTCAGTTAGTAACTGGAAAGGTAACCCCGGCGGGTTAGAATGTATCCTCAATGGTGATACATTTTGAATCCGATGTCACGTCATCTTTCGTTTCTAGTCTATGTCTGTTTGTCCAAACACATTTATCATTTTGGATATCTCTGCCTGTCACTTGGTTTTAAACATGGCTTTGCATGTTTTTTCTTTTTTAAAAATTTGCCAAGAAAAACATTACATGACAAGCGTTCAAACCATATTTAGGGATTTAAAATAATCACATTTTTTGTTTTTGCAGGTAGCTAATATTAAATTCACATCAAAACACTAGGAAAATTATCCTAAAAGACTTTATAGAGTTGATTTAATATGGTAAACAACATATATGATTCTGGTTTTTGAGGAGTTACCATTATACCTCACTAACATATCCACAAATGAATATCATGGCATCATTATAATGAATATAGAGAAATTTTCAATTCTAGATCTAGAAGTAAAAATGTAGCCAAAAATGACATATAATGAATAAAAATATATGTAATTGCTGGTGCATTCATGGCATTATGTTCGATTTGATGAATGTCTTTACTCAAGCAGTTGCATAGTCTGTCTTGCAGTCTCTGCAAGTTGCATATCCAACAACAGAAAACAAAAATGCCTTGACTTAATGTGACTTAATCTATTGGTTTGGAGGTCGGGTGCCAGTCATGTAAAGTGCAAATCAATTAATGGGAGAAAACATGCAAAAAGACTCAGTTTGGTCTTGGCCGTAACTGTTGCTCCTGTTGTCGTGTCGCTCTCTGTCCACTGCACGTCACAGAGAAAGGTCAACAAGCACGAAAGCGCATGATGCCACACTTCACCGTCCCAGGATGCATGCAGAATCCGCGTGATTGTCTTTGACACAGAACAAAACTGCATCTGCAAAAGCATCGTTTCTGTACGATACATCAGCAATGGTCAGCAATGACACGTGACAGGTTCTTTGACTGTCGTTGCAGCTTTTATTTATGGTTAAACGTGTACTAACACTAAGTGGAAGTTGAACTTTTTTGTCCTATTACTCTCTAGTAGTCATGTTTTTTGTGCATTTATATAAAGAAAAAAAACAGCTACATGCTTATGATATGCACAGCTTTTTTTGAGAAGAAACGTTACGGACAGGAAACACTCTTGTAAAGTTTCCAATATGGAATCGTCAGTGTAGGTGTTAACAGAATGACGTTTGCTAAACTAAACCATCATCATCATCATGTTTTATGCCACAGTAATATTTATGTACAGGAGATTCATACATACAACATAAGCATGGTTCTTGTTTTGACATCAGGCTTGTTTTCCCTGGATGTGCACTGCAATTGTTTAACTTCCCGACTTGTCTTAAATTTTTAAGGACAGCAGAATCCAGGTTTAATGTATTGTGACAGAGCAACTTGAGATCCCCTTGTGTCTGAGATAATGCATGTTGTGATTTGGCGCTATACAAATAAAATTGAATTGAATTGAATTGAGCATATTAAGTCCCAAAGATGGAAAACAATTGGGCCATGTGTGGTTGGGAGGGAAGCCTGAGGATGGCATTTATAATGGCCACTGTGGGTGGGAAAATGGTCTGCTCTGTAGAGAGAGTGTGGCCTTAGTGCACAAAAAGGCAACAGTGTCACTCTCGATAACAAGAGAGCCTTGTGACAGGGATGAGACGAGGCGGCTCAAGTCTGTGCCAGAGGTCAGAGGGCACAGTCAGACGCCGCCACCCACCAAAAGCAGTTACACTTGATGGGTGGTTGTGGAGTTTTCAGCTGATTATTGTAGATAATGTACGGACACAGTTAGTGTGTGTGAGAGAGACTTTCATGCCAGCAGGGAATTACCCACTTTTTAACTGACACTGACTCACAGACACAGTCACTGTATTCTCCAAAACAATGCTGAATATGAACCTGCATTTGGTCCAGTTTACATCATTAAACTGACTCAGAGTTCGACTCCAACTGACCTCTCTGACTCAGTATTTAACTGGTAGTGGTTTGTGCAGCAACAGCATCAAGTCTGTAACAGTCAATACGTTTAAGTTACATTATGGAATGATTGCGTGAGTGTGAATAAACCGAACATTTGAAAAATGTACACATGTTAGTCTGTGCTTCTGGTCCACAGTTCCTGCATCCATGGTGAAATGATTGGTGCATTTGTGGACTGAAGAGAAGACAGACTCTTATCTCTGTCAGTTCAAAGAATTACGTGGATATTTAACGGATAGTCAAAAGTCAAAAGACACCTGATAAATCAATTAATTAACTGTTCATGGTTTTATACTGTGTCAAGAAAATTAGTCCAATTAACTTAGCAGCGGCGTGAGAAGAAGAGGAGAAAAATTGTAACAAGTCAGCATTTATACATGATACAACATGTCCCACTATGCATTTTGTTCCATTGCACTGTAAAAGCAGAAGAGTGAGCTGCAAAAAGACAAAATTTACTACAGTAAGTACCTACCACAGGGTAGTTTCACATGTTATTGTGGAAAATTAAGTCTGTGTCTGTTCATGTCTGTGGTACCTGCTGTTGCTCCTATTTCTCCCGCTCTGTCTGGAAATATTTGGATTGGATTACAGCCAAGAGACCAAACTACTTTAGATTTTAATGCTGAACGAAAAGGTTGATGGGACGGAAACAAATCCTCACTGAATTGCTTTCTCCTCAAGTTTGAGTGTGTGGCAGCTGTGCCACCCCTGTTTATAGTGTTAAATGATTCTACTCAGCCTCTCAGACGCGTGAAGTCCACTTGGTTTGGTCCCAGGATAGAAGAACAAGAGCTTGTCATGAATTAAGCCACTGGTTTAATTCATGACAAGTGTCTCTTGTTGTGGGAAATGCCTCCTAAATCCCCAAAGGGACACTCGAGATTTAAAGGCAAATTGTTTTCCCTTAACTTGGTTTAAGGTGAAGCAGCAGTGGTCTGTCTGAACTGTACAAATTCCTCACAGTGTATCATTACACACTTTAATTAGTTTGTTATTGAACTAACTTTTCCAAATATGGAATGCAAATGTTCAGACTGAGGTAAAATAAGTTCTGCTTGAGTCATGATTTGAGAATGTCTGAACAAACTAAAATTACAAGATTGCGTTCACATAATGGAAGACTGATGTGCTTTTTGTTGAATCATACATATGGAATGAATGAGTTTTGTTTTTGTACAGAAGAATATTATAGATTAGACATTAGATTTTTTTTTTTAATTATATGATTATATGTTTAAAACATCAAACATCTAAACCACATAGGTAACAACAGTAATCTTTATCCATGATTCTGCATAATTCATAATTGAAATATATATTACATAGTAGTAGTAGTATAAGATAGGATAAAACAAGTTAACATAGAATAAGATAATTCTGTATAAGTCCTACGAAGGGGAGAAATTACAGCAGCACACAGAAAAAAAAGTAAAGGTAATAAATAGTAAACATGCATTATAAACACCAGGAAGTATCAGAAATATAGAACCATATTAAAGATTAGAAATAATGTAAAAAAAATTAGAATGATATGTTTACAAGGTAGATGATGTTTACTCTGATTATACTACGCTGTTAAACAGGGACATATTATGTAGAGAATAAACCATGTGAGGCAGTTCAAAACTGGAGTCCGGTGTACTGTCAGATTTATTAATCCCATACCTCACATCATGACTGTGTATCAGCAAAAAAAAAAAAAAAAAAAAAGCATTTTCTGAGTAGATTCTCTGTAATTACATACACATATAGATCCCATACATATGTACTTTTTTTTTCTAATTCTTTGTCAGCCAAAGTTATGTTCATAATTAGACAAAATTCTGGTCTATAGAGGCCAGTGGGTGCAGACATTTGGGACTGACTCTCTGTCTTTGTGCCTCATCCTATTAAAGTCCCTCATGGTCCACTTTCCCATGGACATTTGACATGCAATTCCTTCCCGCCTTTGACTGTCCAACTGTCCGTCCATGTCTCTTTACTCAGTATAAAGGGCAAAGGATTTCTCCAGAGAGTCATGTTGGAAAGTACAGATTTGGCACTTCATTAGTCCTCTGAAACCTAATACATTATCTAAAACATTGCTGCATGTTATCTAGCCTTGTATACAGTGTTAGCACAGAGAAAGGGAGTCAGAGAGGAGAAATGATGATGTTCCCATGTTGGGTTGTTCCACCTCTGTCCTCAACCTCTCACTAAAGCTTTAATTCACATAGAACAATCAAAAATAGAACAAAATTAGTTATACAATCTCTGACATTGAAATAAGAAAGCAATTCCCTTATGGCTTTAATTGCAATCAATTTTAGTGTTTGCGTTGTTTTAAAATTGTGTTTTGGTTTTGACAACGATTGTTGTACAGCTATTTTGTGATCCCATTAAAGTAACATCGACATCAGGTTACAGGAACATTGCTACACGTGTATAACAGTGTGAAGTGTTTTGCACCTGTGCTGGATAAAAGTGCCTCACTTGAGTCAGTGAAATGTGTCGCATGAAGAAATGAGCGATAATCCCCTTGCATCAATTTTGAGCCTGAGTCTCATCATGTTTTGAAAGAACAGCGAGAACTAAATCTCTTTCTCTCTTTTATTTCCGGAAGACAGGAAAGTTATTGTAAATTTTTATGACATTAATGGACATAATTAAAAAAAAGTTGGAGTAAAGATTTTCTGACCTCTCTCCTCTTAATGTTCAATGTTGGGGGCCCTGAGGTTCAGAGCCATTGCTTCCCAGGAAAAACATAATTAAGTTCAGAGATTGAGATTAAACTGTGATAAAGTAAAGTGTTTAATTAAGGTCCTCTAAGAGTAGTTATTCATGTGAAGCTTTACTGTTGCTTTTTTTTTTGGGGGGGGGAAATTTAGTGGGAAAATTGTCCAGATATGAAGGCGTATGACATGAGAATATTTCAGATCCTGTCGTGAAATATCCCATGACATGGGAGTTTCCTCGCTGTCATTTATCATTTTGAATAATTAATTCCACATACATAATCTGACCCACCTGATTAGAGCAGCAGCTGCAGCAGCAGCTGTGTCAGTGGGGGATTAACCAATGGCAGGTGTCTTCAGTGGGAAGCTGACCACCCGGCCGGCGCGTCCTCTTCCAGCTCCAGTTGGACCAAGTCCCACAGGATGTAGCAGTGCAGGTCAAGACAACATAATACCCACCACTGCTGTGTGTGTATGAGCGTTTCTGTGAGAACATATGTTTAGGATTACTCCCTTCCAACGTTGGGTTTGATGTGCAGTTGGATAGTAACTGCCTGACCCATAAATACGTTTCCATATTGTGACTTTTCCTCTCAACAGGTACAAGCTGTTGACGCAAACGTCTTTGAGGAGAATTAGCAATTTAACTGTAAAAGTGCCAGTAAAAAAAACAAACAGCTTTTATTGTTTATACTTGTTTTTGTAATTTTACATCCAAAAAAAGTAAATTAACTTATTATACTTAAGGGTCCAGTATGTGAGAATTAGTGATATCTAACAGTGAGAGTCCAGATTATATATAGATTATATAGAAACACTCTAGTTCCTTATTTGTGTAGTAAGCTTTTGCTTCATATCACAAAACACATGTTCTGGTTGGTTGATCCACTCATGCTGTTGTAGAAATATGGCCTACCGGGCCCATCGCATCTATCATGCCACGGGATCACTTTGTACATTTTGTTACGCAATGGATGTGATGGGACGCAGTTTTCCCTATTTTTAACAAAAATAATGGGCATTTCTTTTCACCAGCCAATGCATTGTTACACCGTTTGCCATGACAAGCAGGCACTCTTCAGCTGGGACGAAACACCTGTAGTTGGGTAGTTGGTATCACTCTGGCCTGGCCTCGATACGAGCTACCGAGTTGTCAAATTAGCAGCTTAATGCGAGAATATTGCTGTTGCCATCCGTAGTGAGCTCCCAAAGTAAACGGTGAAACTCGGCAAATTGCGTCTGAATCCATAAGGGGTTGTGAAACCTCACAAGACGGCGGTTCCTTGCAGATGTTTCCATAAGAGATAGAGTGCATATAGCAGCTTGCGTTGCAGGGCTCACACTCAAAAATCTTCCCCTCCATTATGAGCGGAGTCTGGCCGCTGGCAAGTACATGACATGGAATTGAGTTGAGCGTTGAATCCCGAAACCAAAGTTGAAAGAATTCCAGCGATCGGCAACATGGACGTGATTGCGTCTGGGCATTTACTTTGCGTTGAGTCCGTTTACACTGATCTGACTCACTGAGGGTTCCCACAGGTCCTTGAAATCCTTAAAAGTTTGCGAATTTGAAAAGAAAATAGACATGAGTCAGTAGCTTGAATTTTGGGCAAGAAAGAAGTTTAGTTGATATTTAGGTAAATGTCTCCTGTCTCCGATGTGCTCTTGTTTGTCACAACAGCACCTCCTGTTTCATGTCCCCTGTAATGCTTGACGTACTGTATGTAGCCTAGACCTACGCAGACCAGTACCATTGTGGGCAGTGTACAAAGTCTCTTTCTCGTTAGCATGAGATTTCATGCAGAACACTGAGCAAGTCGCATGAAGCAAGAGAGAGTAAATTATGTGACGCCTGGAAAATGCACATTTCAAGATCTCTGTCTCGCCAAAGAAAATAACAAAGAATTGCTTGCCCAAGATCCCAATTCAGGGACAGAATGTGTTCACATTTTTTGGAATTGCTCCTGCAAAGTCCTTGAAATGCCCTTGAATTTGGTGTGGGAACCCTGTTTAATATAGAATTCATTGTTCAAATCATCTCTCAAACAAATCTGCCTTGTCGCGTCACTGGACCCTGAGCTAGTGACATGTAGATTTTCTGCTCTACTTTGTTTCATATCTTTGAAAAATTATCCTTGGAGAGTTGGGTTGGAGCTAAAACTGGGTTTAATGTGAAATCCTGTTGAAGGAAATCTCATTTTGAGCCTCAGTATTTCATGCTTGGTTAGTACAACAATTAATCAACCACCGAGCAGCCTCTATTATGAATTATTTTCTTGAACTCGGAGGTGTCTCTGTTCTTTCTTTGAGTCGCTGACAGAAAACTTTAACAAGCTGCACTGGTTCAGAAACAGTGGGAAACCGCCCACCACCACTGACATGTGTGACCCTTTAATGCACAAATTGCAGTTTTTGGTCAGCCCTTCTCATGAATCTGAGATGACAGCGCCCTCAGGAGATCACTGTGTTCAAGCGTCCGCTAGGCTAAGATGCTTTCTCCCTGGCGATGGGTATATGTGAGAAAATAATTGTAGGTCTCAGCGCTGCTGCATCTTCCCTTTTGTGCTATTTTTGTCGATATGGGAATGAAATATCAGCAGTTTCCTTCCATTCAACTGGCCCCTCCAGTCTTACACACACACACACACACACCAAGGGTACCATAAACTTTATGAAACTGAATTTCATTATTACTTGGTCTGTTGTGGCTTGATTTAAAGGTTTGGTTTACTCAAAACCAACCAAAAATGGCTGTGTATATTATAAGCAAAATGATTAGTGTGATATATTTTTCCCCCCTAAAATTGCCTATTTTTAGAAAAAAACTCTCAATGTTACATATATGAGTATATGCGCATAAAAAATATGCCGTTTTCTTTGTTGAGCGAGAGGAGTAGAAGGAGATGGAGAGAGTAAAATGGGCGAAACCTGCTGCTACAGAACCCCTCTCAGAAACCCACTCTCAACAACATTAACACATAAGTGCAGCACTTTCATGATATGACGCGATATCATGCCACGACATATAACAATATTTTAGTATAGATTTTTCATCAGAAGTTGAGCGTCAACAGATGGAAGTCATCGCTTGAGCTTGTTTGTTTGTTTGCACACAAGAAACGTGACGGCTGAGTAACAACTGGGATTAAAGTTCAGCCCCTGCCTTCTATGTTCTACACACCTGAGCTGTCTCTCTTACAATGGTGGGCTGCTTTTTGGCCTGGATAACAAATGGTTCAGCTCAATCAGCAAAAATGTAACAGTCATTAACAACATCCAGACATTTTGTCTCGGAAGTTCAGAAGATGTCCTCGCATTTAAAAGAAAACATCATTTTGGCTGGAAGAGAACTATGGATAGCTTTTTTGCCCCAAAGAACTTGTGATTTGCTGATCATTTCTGTGCTTCAGTGTCTCTGTTTGAAACTAATGCTGCCTTCAAGTGCATCTAATCTGCTCATTCCTCAGGTTCACACATTTATTTTATATAGACATTGTAATAAATATTTTCCAGTAAGTAATGATGAAATATGTTCCAGAATAAAATACGTTTGTTGTTTTAATTTGTGCTTTTTGAAAAAGTAGCAGCTAGATAGCACAGTTCAACCCTAATCATTTATGACTGATAAAATATTCATTGTTTATGAAGGCAGTTTTGTCTGATTTCTCTTTTAAAGCCAGAGTACACCCTTTACCATTAAGACTCTAACACCTACTTTCATGTTCCTCTCTCCGCTTCTAGAGGAGAGTTGCATCCCCTTGCTCCAGCTGATAGGAGACCCTCCACCAGGTGAGATCATCAGGGTGAACGGGCCGAAGGGGGAGGCTGCTTATGCCTTCACCTCTGCAGCTGTGTCGGGTCAACCGGCTTTGGCCCACGTCCCCAACCCATTCTACCGCCACTTCTCCCTCCTCTTCCACATCAAGCCCACCACTTCCGCTGCCTCTGTCCTCTTCTCCATCACTGATGGGCCTCAGAAAATCATGTATGTTGGTGTCAAGCTCAGTGAGGTGGAGGCCGGTCGTCAGAGAGTGCAGTTCTTCTACACCGAGCCCGATTCTGAGGCTTCGTATGAGGCGGCCAGCTTTGACGTGCCGAGCTTGGTGGACACCTGGAGTCGCTTCTCGCTGTCCGTCTTTGAGGAGCAGGTGACTTTCTACCACGGCTGCGACTCTGAGCCACAGGTTCTGAAGTTTGAGCGTTCCCCGGACCCTATGGAGCTGGACACAGGAGCGGGAATCTTTGTGGGTCAGGCAGGAGGAGCTGATGCTGACAAGTTCCAGGTAAAGAAGTTAATTATATGATAATTAATTAAGTATATGATATGAAAGTAATATTATGATAGTCGAAAACATGGCAAAAAAAAAACTTCTTGTAGCTAAACTATTTATAAATTACTTTTTATAATGCCATTTTGCCAAAATATTACCAAGAACTTTTTCCCCACAGTTCCAGACTTTAAAAACTTCTGGAACTCTACATGGATCTATGTACTGCATATTCACTAGCTATCAGTTAGAGTCCGAATTACATACGTATATCATTGTTTTTGAAATGGGACAGGACTTGTCATACTGATGTATTTTATGTTTAAATGAAATAATTCTTTACTCCAATATAAACAAATAAATGAGTTCATTAGTTAGGAAACTACTTCATTAGTTTCCTAACTAATAAAGTAAAAATGCTTTTTTTTTAAAAACCCACTAGAGTCATATTGCCAACCATAAACTCCAGGGTACCAGCTGAGGAAATGCTTGAGCTTTAAGTAGATGTTTACTCATCACTTTTCTAACAAAAATCTATCAAAAATAGCAATTAATCCTGAACCAAAGTCCCCCATGAGAGCTGGAGAAATCAGAACAAAACACTGTGCAGGTTTGACCTCTTTAATATCTATATAATATAATATTTAATATTTACTTGACCTTGGACCTGTCAGTGACCCTGGTGACCACATGCAGTAGTCACAGAGGTTTTGCAGTGTTGATTTTTAAGTTGATACATTGTGAACTTCTGATGTAAAATAATTATGTGTAGTAGGGTATAAATAGAATTCTATTCAGTATATAATAATAATTACTATTATTATTGTGCTTTTTTTTTAAGCATACAGGTCTAGTGAGACAAATGAAACCCTTTGGTGGGCCCACTGTGGACAACCCTATATTAAAGAGTCTTGTATCAGCCCTTGATCAATTGATTGAGTATAATGAGTGGTGTCATGGTGAAATAAAATATTTTCCCCTCTGTTTGTGTGTGTTCAGGGGGAGATTGCAGAGCTGAAAGTGGTGGGAAACCCTCGGGCAGCTGAGCGTTTGTGCGACGATGAGGACGACTCTGATGCCGTGAGTGTTCATGCTTGAATTTTCTAATGGCGAAGTGTGACTTTACTTCTGTCTAACCGCCTTCTCTCTCCATTTCATAGGCTTCTGGAGACTTTGGCAGCGGCGACGGAGACACGAGACAGACAGGACACACTGTGAGTGCCAGGTTTTGTTTTGTTTGTTTTTTCTGTTTCCTACACAGCCAGCTGCTTTTTTTGGACAAAATTTAGAGAGACAATGGTAAAGCGACACAATGTAGCTTTTGCTCTCGTGATTCCCTCTGAAGCTGGAAAACAGTGCAACTGTCTGTCTGTTGCAACTGTGGTTAAACATACGCCGTGGTAACATGTGCATTTGTTGACAAACCAACGTTGCCAGAGAACTCAAGTCATGTCTGTATGTGAATAACTTTGAGTTCCAAACATGAAGGGGGGAAAACATGACTGGGATAAAAAATCGACCCGGGCATTTTGAACCAAGACCGGCCCACCGGGTATTGATGGAAAGACAATGAAGCCTATGAATGAAAACAAACTTTCTTGTGACAGTGCTTGTACACTGCCTTGTTGGTGTATATGTACTTGTCGAACAAACGTAAACCTACACCATCCTGTCATTCTATGCAGTACTTGGCGGAAACCAAAAGGCTGCTTGGTCTAGTTTGTTGGTGAATAAACTATAAACGACTATTTAAACATGACAACCTTTAAAAAGTGAAGGGAGGCAGAGAAAGAAAGGGGAGAGAGAATAACACTTGATGGACTTACTTATACGATTACAGCACTGGCGTCATAAACTCTATACAGTACTAACTTGGATTGGATTGGATTTCATTTATTGTCATTGTACAATTACAAGTACAGTACAACGAGATTCATTTTCACACCCATACATACATCAGTGAGTCCACAATTATTACTGGCTGAACCATAATGATGACACATGTCAGAATTATACAAACAGCACATAGACATTTGATTGTATATGTACCCTAAACTTTAAACAGTCCATCATCCAAATAAAGGTGTGTGGCTTCGCAGTAAGGTCCGCACCGCCGGGCCTGCTTAGTGTCACTGCTTCCGTGTCCTCCCCACGATGGAGAACAGTGGGGACGGAGGGAGGAGTATGGGTAAGGGGGTAACTTAGAGGAACCTCCTGAACAAACAATGAACACTGTATGATGGGATCCTGAAAATAGGACAGGGTTCAGATTCCCCTGCACTCGCGCCGGCGGCGGGTCTCCCCTCCTCCTGCCTCCCCTTCCCCTCATCCACCTGACGGCCACCTCCGCCATCGTTACCTGCGGCTGAAGTTGAAGCTCCCGCCATAGCCACCAGCAAACATCTGTGTTATTTTAACACACTTTGCAGCGTCTGCCTGAAGGGCTTGTCGCTTTTTCCTCTAATTTTCTCTGCGCCTCCTTTCCGCTTCTTTCTATTCTCTATCTTTTTGATCTCCTCTCTCTCTATATGATAGATTGATCTATATGATAGATTGACAGCCGAGGCCCAAGAGGTAGGGGGCATCGGCCCTCGGCTCTAATTGGTCCAGCCCAGAATTAATCATGACTAATGGGCCGATCTACCAGTTTTGTGTACCAATAGGTATCATGACTAATATTATTACTAATACTAGTACTGTTAGTTAAAAAAAAAAAAAAAAAGGCCTGGCCCAAATCACCATTGGCCCACCAGGCAAATGCCCGGTATGCCCGATGGCCAGTCCAGTGACTCCTCCAACAAAATCGTCACACTCTTTGGAATCTGTGTCGTCTCTTTCTTTTCCAGTGAAAGGACGACTCCCGTATAACCTTCACCCCCCCAAACTTACAGCAGCTTTGCTCGCTCAGAGCACTGTGACGTATACAGTAAGCGGCTGAACCAGTAAAAATGCGTTTCACTTTGATTCTTATATATTTTCGATGTTATAAGTAAACAATAAGTTTAAAATATATTTGGAGACATTATTTGGAGGATGAAATACTACATGGTGTCACTTTAGAGGGCCATTACACGGATTTATGTGGTTTTTTTTGACATTATACTATTACACAAACATGCTATACAATATTTTGGCTCATGAACTCTCCTAAACACCGGACCTTTAAACTATTCTACTGTGCTCTGTTCTATTTTGCAGACCACTGCTGCACCTTTCCGTCCAGTACCTGAGCCACCGGTGATCTCCTCAGGCAGAGATCAATGGACTCATCTAGACAAAACTAGACTCATGGAAACAGGTAAAAGAAAAACTAAGTCCTCTACACCCACATTAGAATCCCTGAAGAGTGCAAATCTTGAGCGTGCACCTGCCAAAATGCTGATCACAGTAAAGTGAAGCAGACTGTGGCAAAGACACTTTAAATCACACAGCAGCTGCTGCCAAATAAGTGTCATATGGAAGAGTTTGCTTTCATGCAGAAATATGTACATTAGGGTGCCTGTTTGGACCTGAGCGTGTTGGTGGGTGTTGCTGCGAGGTTTCAGCGTTCTACACGGTGTGTAACTCTAACTCTTTAGTGCCCTGAGGAGGACTGTTGAAGATGCATAGCAACTTTTTGTTTATTGAGCACTGAACTTACTGTATGATGCCAAAAGACAAATAGGACATTACAAAGTTCTACACAGTGTTTCTTCAAGTAAGTTGTTAATTTTAGTTCTGACCTAAAATTAACAACTTACATTTTCCGCTCTGTAATCCAGCTGAGCAGCAGGTAATGTTGTCTTTGTGTTGACTTTAGATGTCAGGCATCAGCAGCCATCAGTGGACTACAGCCAGTCTGGATCACCAGGCCCCAGAGGTGGGTCCGTGGAGACAAAAATAATATTGACAGCAGCTCTCAGAACTGCAGATTCAGATTAGTCCTAACCAACATATGGCCAGCCTGTCATTCTATAGAATGAGCATGTTAATGATTTTGCATTACGCTAACAGGGAAATGCTGTGAGCATGTTGGTGGTGGTTTGCTTGTTGTTCCCTTTCAATCCGCTGGTATATAAATGTCATTAAGCAGGAGTTGTCCTACTCCTTTGGTCTTTGTTTCATATAGGAAACAAGCTCCAGATGTACTATATGGCATTTGATTTGATACATTTTACTAAAACCCAATAGTGACATTTTGGTGGACTGGTGTTTTTGCCTATATATATGGTATATTAGTATGTATTGAATCAGATTATCAGAGCATACATGGGTTATGGTTTGAAATAAATAACTTAATGCTCATTGTCTATACATACAAAAAAATGGATTAATAAAATAATTAAGAGCGGTGGTTTACAACTTGCTGATGGTGACATAAATCATTTTACCATCATCATTTTATATATATTTTTGGGGACTCCTACATTAAAATATGCACAACATCTGAATCCAGTCACACCAGAGGCTTATGAGTGATGCAGCATTGCTCTCTAGAGGGAAGATTGCTTCATTGCATCTACTTACCAAAGATTTTGCATTCCTTCATGCCCTTCAGTCCCTTCTAATGTGCAAATATCTCTTGGTTTGTTGCATCACAGGCTTGTCTGTGTTTTGCTTTTGGTATTATGTCTGTCTTTTAAATGGTAAATGGTTTGTATTTATACAGGACTTTTCTTGTGTTGATGACTACTCAAAGCTGCTTTACACTACAGTTTCGGCATTCACCCATTCACTCGCACTTCCACACGGCACACCCGCACATTTTTCATCTCCTCTTTCATATTCATTCACGCGATTCAGGCACAGTCGTCAGGAGCAACATGGGGTAGATTGTCTTGCCCAGGGACAATCGGCTTGTAGACTAGTAGAACTGGGAGTCGAACCCACAACCTTTGAGTTAAAGACAACTTGCTCTACCACTGAGGCAATATTGGCCTGTCATGCATTAATAAATGCATTAAACAATTAGCAGTTTCAGATTGCTTTTAATGGTGGTGGTGGTGAATCACTGTCATCAGTTGTGATGTAAAAAATATTAACACAATTTTCATAAATTTGCTTATGCAATTAACACCAAGAAGCTCAAGAAGGCAGCTGTGGACTTAGAACTGCAACTAACAATTGTTTTCATATTCAATAATAGATTGTCGATTATTCCTGATTTGTTTGGCCCAGAAAATGTTGAAATACGTTCATTTGTGTTCTGAGATGTCTTGTTTTGTCTACAAGCCCAGATTTTTCAGTTTAAATTATTTCTTTGTCAAATGTAGCAACGAAAGCAGAAAATAATTCAAGAAGCTAAAAAAAGCACAGAGCTTGTTTAAATTATAAAAGACCTCTAAAAATGACTAATCAATTACCAAAATAGTTGATGATTAATTTAGCAATTACATTCCTGTTTAATAAATATTTAATTACTTTGATCATAGTTTTTTTTACACTAAAATCAATTCCTCCGTTACATTCCATACCTTTTGACTAAACAATGTACAACCCCAATTCCAAAAATGCAATGCAATGCAATGATTTGTAAATCTCATAAATCTATATTTTTATCCCTAATAGAACATAAACAACATATCAGAGGTTGAAACTGAGACATTTCATCATTTCATGAAAAATATTAGCTAATTTTGAATTTGATGGCAGCAACACATCGCAAAAAAAGTTGGAACAGGATGATGTTTACCATTGTGTAACATCCCCTCTTCTTTTGACAACTGTCTGTAAACATCTGGGAAGTGAGGAGACCAGTTGCTGTAGTTTTAGGAAAGGAATGTTGTTCATTCTTATCTGATGCAGGATTCTAGCTGCTTAACAGTTCTGGACCTTTGTTGCCAGTTTTTCGTTTCATGATGCGCCAAATATTTTCCATTGGTGAAACACAATCACCAAGAGTGCTGAAGACAGTCCAGCACTCTTCTTCTCCTGTGAAGCCATGCTGTTGTGATGGATGCAGTATGTGGTTGAACATAGTCTTGCTGAAATATGGAAGACCTTCCATGAAAGAGACGTCTAGATGGGAGCATATGTTGCTCTAAAACCTCTATGTACTTTTCAGCATTGATGGTGATATGAAAGCTGCCCACACCATAGGCACTAATACAACTCCATACCCTCGGAGATGCAGGCTTTTGAACTGTCCACTGATAACAAGCTGGATGGTCCCTCACCTCTTTAGTCCACATGACACGCAGTCCATGGTTTCCAATAAGAATTAAAAATTTTGATTGATCCAATTTTTTCCTCAGACCATTTTAATGAGCTTCTTCTTTGCATAATACAGCTTTAACATTTGTGGATTGCATTTGTGGATTTCTGCAAGTTTTCCTGAGCCCATGCAGTGATTTCCAGTAGAGGATCATGCCTGTTTTTAATGCAGCGCTGCCTCAGGCCCTGAAGATCACAAGCATCCAGTTTTGAAATACTTCCACATTTTTTAGATGTAGTTTATCACAGATTGATGAACCTCTGTCCATCTTTACATCTGACAGGCTCGGATCTAACCTGTTGCCAATGAACCTAATTAGTTGTCAAATGCTCCTCCAGTTGTTTTTGATTATTGCCATTTACTTTTCCAGCTTTTTGTTGCCTCTGTTCCAACATTTTTGAGATGTGTTGCTGCCATCGAATAAAAAATGAGCTAATATTTTTCATGAAATGGTAAAATATATCAGTTTCAACATCTCATATGTTGTTTATGCTCTACTGGGAATAATATATGGGATCATGACATGTGCAAATCATTGCATTCTGTTTTTATTTACATTTTACACAGTGTCCAAACTTTTTTGGAACTGGGGTTGTATCTTGTGTTTACTCATGCATGTGCAAGTGGTGGTGATCATTACACTCTGTGTAACCCATTCTATGCGACTCCTGCTTCAGGACCCGGTGGTGCTAAAGGTGAGAAAGGTGACCGTGGAGAGAAAGGCTCAAAAGGTGATGTAGGTCCTACGGGGCCGAAGGGAGAGTCAGGAACTAGCTTTGACTCTGGTGTCTCCTCTGAGGGTGGAGCACGAGGACAGAAGGTAAATGACTGTGTTGCATGTTGTTAGCTGCATCACTGAGTGATATCAGTGACTTATGACTGATTTGTCTCATCGTTTTTGTTTTTCAGGGAGAAAAGGGAGAAAAGGTAAGTTCATATCTCAAGCATTGGGTTCATTTCTTTTAAAATAATATTTCTTTTCAAATCTATACAATATACAAAACATAAAAAACAAAACAATGACCCACAATTTTACCTACAAAACTAATTACATTATATATATATCTGTTTAACAAAACAAAAATAAGCATAATCAAGCCACATGTAGAAAAAAAAAACACACGCAAAAAAACAACACACTGGATCAGAAAACACATAACCAGTCAAGGCTTGTAATTGGTTCTTTCTCAGTTGTTGTATTTTTTTGTTCAAATAACAATGCACTGCTTTTTATCCAGCTTGTTGGAGCTTGCACAGTTTTTTAGTTTTTAAGTATTAACTTGGTACAAGTTGTGAAAATATAATAATATATAATATAATAATATAATAAATGTATGTTTATATGTAAATATTCCAAAATACATGAAATAATAAATTCTTACTTCTGCAATTCGCTGATTCACTTGCATAATATTTATTGACTTTATCTCTTATGCAGTAGATTCTGTACCTCATTTCCTCCATTATAAATGAGTGTTTTGCGTTTTCTATTGATGATTTCTCTGTTTTTCTTTCCTAATAGGGAAGTTCTGGGTTTGGATATCCCGGCAATAAAGGAGAACGTGGGGCGCAGGGGCCTCCTGGGCCCCATGGTCCTCCCGGCCCGGCGGCTGAAGTTGTCCGACTCGGGGATGGCTCTGTTGTGCAGAAAGCGCCTGGACCTCCTGGTCCCCCTGGAGTGCCAGGGTTGGATGGCGCCATAGGACCACCAGGAGCTGACGGGGAGCCTGTGAGTGGAGATTTCCACGAGTTTGACTGTTTTGTTTTTAGATACATGTCATTCACTGTTGATTGTTTTCCAGGGTGATCCAGGAGAAGATGGAAAACCTGTAAGTTTATTTGATTTAACTGGATCAACTAAAATGTTTCTTTGAGAATTTTAATTTCATTCTTATGTTGGTGTTTTTTAGGGTCCTGCTGGGCCGGCAGGTCTCCCAGGAAATTCTGGAACACCTGGTGCCAAAGGTGAAAAGGTACAGAGTGGACAAAGGTTTCGTGGTACATTTTATCCTAGGGCTTTATTTAATGTAATAAGGTATGGCTTCTAAATCGTCACAGGGTGATCGTGGAGAGGGTCAGCCTGGACCCAGAGGGCCACCAGGTCCACCGGGACCTCCTGGACCTGGCACTGGTGATCGCCCAGTATGTTTACACTTCAATTTCTTTCAGTGTTCAAGTTTCCTCAACTTTTTGGTCACTATATTTACTTAAATTATGTTATGTTAGACATTTGTGGACATGGAGGGCTCAGGATTCCCAGACTTGGACAAATTCCGGGTATGTTGACTGTCGTTAAAGTGTATACATTGAGCTTTTACACAATGTAATCATATTGTGGTTTGTTTTCCAGGGTGTCCGTGGTCCTCCTGGTCCCCCCGGCCCCCCTGGACCTCCTGGTATCCCTGGTACCTCAGTGGCACTTAGTCCCAATGGTCCCATAGCCTTTGGACCTCCTGGACCACCTGGACTAGATGGAGCCCCTGGTCTGCCAGTGAGTAGTTTTACTTTTTATGATTGTTTATTGTGCTAAAGCATTACTTTTGTCATTAATTTATCATGTCTGCCTTTTTTCAGGGTCCTCCTGGTCCTCCTGGTGCACCAGGTCAACCTGGACTCAGAGGACAGAAGGTGAGAGTGAGTAGATTGAGGTGAATGGCTAAATGTTCCTCAAAAACACACACATACACATAGTGGCTCATTTTGATACTTTTTTTCTCATCATTGTGGAGTCAGTGAGCTTCACTGCTAATGAGACTACGAAGCATGTGTGATCCATTTCCTTTTATTTGTCCATTTGTTTTGCTCCAGGGTGACAGTGGAGAGCTGGGTCTTCCTGGAGCATCTGGCGAAAAGGTAGTTTAAGTCAGAGTTGTTTTTTTTCATCCTTCAAACTCAAACCTATGGCCTTTATTAAAAACAAAAAAACATGAGTGTTATGTTTCATGGACATATTTGTGGCAGGAGCACACAAATAGATCTTCTCTGTTGTTTGTTGCCTTCCTCCAGCATAACACGCCAGAGTCCAACTTTCTCATGGGCCTATTCTCTTACTTTACTCCATCCTCTACGGTGTGTAACGGGCTGCAAGTGCTGGGGGGTTCTCCTTTTGTGATGTCCTTTTTATCAGTTTCCTATAGCTCAACGTGTTTTTGCAACCAAATTTTGCTATGGTCCCAGTTACACCACATGATCCTCAAAGCTGTGTCTTTCTAACCCGAAAAAAGTCTGAGGACAAAGAATCGTCCTTGTTCTTCTGCTGCCGCTCTCTTGTGTCTGTTTTCCTGTATCTCAATCCCTTGACTCCCTGGTTTTCTGTCTCTGCACGAGTGTGTTGCTTGTCAGCTATTTATGACATTATTTGGTGTTCTGCTGTGACAGCACTGGCAGGTATTTCCATGTTTCACTGAACAAAAACATCCACATTTGTATTTCCCAGGGTTCTCAGGGTGACCCAGGACAGTCGGGTCTACCAGGGCAAACTGGGCTTGCAGGGCTTCCAGGTCCCATGGGACCAGTCGGTCCTCCTGGACCTCCTGGACCACCAGGACCACCATACCGCACTGGTTTTGTAAGTAGGGATTTCTTTAAAACCTTTGGTTAGAAAGTGAATTGTATAGTGTCACTGTCATAGAGATAAGTGTGCTCTTAAGGCTCAAGATGTTCTGTTTCCTAGTTCCCTAAATATTCACTACACCCCTAAATGTGTCAATCCTCAAACACTGTGCACCTATTAGAAAACTGCAGTGTTTAAATGTCTTATAAGGTTATTGAACCTTTTAATGTAATGCAGAGTGATATCGTGATCAATATCTGGAATAATTTTGTCTCTTTAACACATTTTTGTGTTAGTCAGGTATTGTGGTGGTGTCTAATAAATGTACAGTAACTGTATTTGTATCCATACTTCCATAACTACTTGTTTACGCATTAGGCTCTCAGCTTGAAATCGTATGGATATGAACAGATTAGCTTGTCATAACTGACACTGACACTGAATTATAGGATCACTGCACTTAGTGGGGCTAAATCTAGGTGTTGAAAACCATTTATTAGCAAAATTAGATGGGTGATTTGTTGACACAAATAAACTTATCAACAAGTGCTAGATATAAAATGTAAACGAGAAACATGCACAAATTTCCCAAAGCCAGCACAAAACCAATTAAAATGTCTGTGATGTAATGAGTCCACGCAGTACATGCAGAAAGTAACTCTGCATGCCAGTGGAATATGTGTTCAGTTCAAATTGCTCAAATTTTCTTGCAATTAAATTTGGTTATCTAGTCGTAATAATAGAGTTTTTTGGGTATAACAACTGGGGAGTATGTGTGATTTTTATCATTTTTCAGTTTAGCCCAACTCCCAGCGGGTGTGTCTACCATTGCCCACTTCGTGTTAAACTGGATTAAACACACTCCTCCTTATGTGATATCACACAAAACCTCGATTTGAGGTTTTCCCGCTGCACTTAAAGAAAGACTTCGCACATAGAGTTTCAATCATCTTCCTCATGTCAAATCTTGTCCTTACATAGAGTGACCAGGATGGATATGATATGACCAGTGGCTTGCCTGGATTTGAAGGCCCACCTGGACCACAGGTACTTATTTACATGGCACTGCTGTTCATTCCTTCACTTCACATTATCTTATCTCATCATTGTCTTATCTCACATTATATCTTATCATTGTCTGATCTCACATTATATCTTATCATTGTCTTATCTCACATTATATCTTATCATTGTCTTATCTCACATTATATCTTATCACAAGTTGTCCTGCATTATGTCTTAACAGGGCCCACCTGGTATTGCAGGTTTACCCGTAAGTACAAAGCGTCTGTGTGAGTTTGCGTTGTTTACAGCTGTTTGTTTCAAGGGTTTTTTCATTGTAAACATAATACAATTTGTATTAAACCAACAGGAAACCAACTAATTTCATCAGCACACTTTACACATTATAACGCTGCCAGGAAGCGAAAAGCTCTAGAAAAGGGACACATATGATTGAAAAAAATTACAAGGCACTTACTATAATCCCCTGTTACTCTGGTGACATTGTTATCAACATTATTAATTGTGAATTCCAGGGTAAACCAGGTTTACCAGGCAGCCATGGAGAAAAAGGAGCAGAGGGACCAAGAGGGCCGCCTGGGTTACAAGGCATTGACGGATTTCCTGGGCTACCTGTATGAATACAAACTGTTTTTCTGTTGCATAATTGCTTCTTAACTAACTAACATGTTTTTTTAGACCATTTGATTTGACTAGTCTTGATAGTTTTCATGGCACTATACTAACAATTGTGTTCCATTTCTAGGGTGAAAAGGGAGATAGAGGAGAGAAAGGCGAAAGGGTAAGTTATGTATTTGTCTCATATAAAGAAAAAGGGGGAGTTGACATATTTGATAGGGGGAGTTCTGTGATAAGAACTGTAAGAAAAGAAACTATATGATTTTAACAAAATACAGAGGATCTCTGTGTGCGCACTTCACCATTCATGCTAGAGACCAGCATCTTTGATGTCACTTCAGAGGAACACAGACTGTGTTTGGTGTTGAGAATTGAAGTCCATTTCATGATGCTTTTTCCTTTTCATGATAACAAATGGGGTCTGCTTTTTTTGTAAAATGTCCTTATTTGTGTTTTTTCCAGAAGGGAACCTTATTTGCAGATTTGATTCGTAACTTCTGTACTGTATTGACATATTGGATGAACAACCGCAACAGTATTATTTTTTGTCTTATAAATCCATGAGGGTTGAGCTCCTTTCTACATGACACGTGAATGAAAAAATACATCATATACCAATCTTTCCAGATGTTTTTTTATTTTTCAACGATGCCAAGCTGACACATTTCTGAGCAGGCGGTTAACAACTTTGACAATTTCCTGTCCTTTCTTATGTATATTCTTTCCTGTCTTTTTGTGTTGCAGGGTCTGCCAGGGCGAGAAGGTGGACCACCTGGGCCTCCAGGACCTCCCGGACCTCCAGGAGAGATCGTCTACCAGACAGATGTGAGGGCTGAGTCACTGATTAAGCACAGAAAGAAAAAGAAAATAACCTGCACATGAACACGAATGCTTGCCACGTCACCGCTTGTCCGCTAAAATTTGCTTGTTCAGGCTCTCAGTTGCTATTTGAGCCTCTCATATTCACTAACAGTTACAGCTGGCTGGATTGTTTGTTCACTTCCACACTAACTGACCTAACTTTGTCTTGCTGTAGTATAACGATGTATATTCGGATGAAGGGGGCCAGGTGAGTGCAACACACTTTGGTCCCTCAAACGACTGTTAACTCACTATAAACCTAAAATGAAGTCTAACTTTTGTCTCTTTTTTGTTCATACTGTTTTATTCTCTGTTCTATAGGGAGGACCTGGTCTTCCAGGTCGAGCTGGATTCCCTGTATGTATCATCATCATACTGTTACACATGGAAGAATCCTGTTAATGCACAGAAATGGAAGTGATTCATGTATAAATGTATGTTCTGATGAAGGGACCTGTTGGACCCAAAGGAGACAAAGGAGATGCAGGTCCTCCAGGATATGCACCTAAGGTAGAATAATTCATTTTTTAATGATTCGTTTTTTTTAGTCTATGCAACCAAAAATTTTATATTAGATGTATTCTTTTCCACATTATACATTGCAAAAAATGTTTTAGTCCAAAAATGCTATAATTAAAAGTCTAAATATGTTAGGGCTATATAGCAATTCATTAACATTACTGTTTATCACAATGCAATTTTAATTAACACGTATAATAAATGTTCAATATTTTTCAATATTTGTTTTACATATTGTGTGAAAATACTAAGAGACACAACACATGTAATGGCTTTGGCCACTTTCACCACAGTAATGTGTGTAAAACATTACTATGTTTTTATTGTTTTTGGTAGGTCTTTGGTGAATAAAAAAAAAAATACAATTTATTATGAAGATGATGCTTCAAACATTTTCATACCTTTCCTTGCAATTATCCATTGATTTCCCCCGGCAGGTGGAATTATGCAGTTCAAATTGCATAATTGTAATAAGGTGTAAGGTGTAAACAATGTTTTGCTTCTGATACTTGGTATCCTAAAATTGTAATGCAGTCACTATTTCAATATCATCAAATTAAACCTTTTACAATTTGTTAAGAGACAGACTTTTGGCAGCTTTGATGTAATTTTATGCAACTAGTGTGTTAACTTCTGTGATTAAAATCTCTTGTTCAGGGACAGAAAGGTGAGCCTGGTATCATCATGGGGCCTGATGGGACACCGATGTTCCTGGGTAGCCTTGCAGGACAGCCGGTAAAAAAGCTCTGTGCTTTATTCATTTATGCATTTTTCATAAATATAAACGTCCAAAATCTCCAAACATCTATTGATTGTTGTGTGAAAATGTCAGTGTTTTCAGTTTACATGTTTTTACAGGGTGAGATGGGACCTCCTGGTCCTGTTGGACCTCCAGTGCGTACCATATTTTTTTCATATTTTGCTCATATTTCATAACCTAACAGTATCACACAAATGCCATAAATCCATATCACCATTTTTTCTCCAGGGCCCAATTGGACCTGCAGGCCAGAAGGGAGAGATTGGGATTCCAGGACGACCGGTAACTATATACATTTTAAATGAAAAACATTTTTTAAATTTGAAATATGAATATAAAATGTATTCTTGTGTTTTATTATAGGGGCGGCCTGGCCTGAATGGCATCAAAGGAGAGAAGGGAGATTCAAGCAGTGGATCCGAATATGCATACCCTGTCAGTATCTGGCTTATTTTTTCTTCCATGTTCAGTTACTCATGCCTTGTATAGTCAGTCCTTCAGCACATACACACAGTAATCAAAATGTGTCTTGTCCCAGGGTCCACCAGGTCCACCAGGTCCTCCGGGACCTCCTGGACCTCCTGCACCTATCAACAGACTGGGAGTAAGTCCAGACATTATATACTATATTCACCCACCTTGTACAGTAGCTGTTAAATTAGATAAAAGGAAGGTGGAGAGGCTCAAAGATCGGTTTAAACTAAAATAAGACATAATAGGTGTATTTATTATTGATTATTTTACAGATTTCTACAGTGACTTCTTGCGGTACATTTTTTAAGATTATATTTGTCTTTTCCTTTCAGGGGTATGATGATTACTCCAGATACTACCCTGGTGAGATCACTTTATTTTGTGAATGCTAATAGAGGTTTTACGCTGTGTCATTTATTGGTTTTATCATTGTGTTCTAGGCCATGTCAAAGACATCTTCTCTGATTAAGATGAGAGGATGTACAGATCTCAATCCCAACAGATTTAATATGTAGTCATTTTCAAGGTTTGATTAAAATAGATTGGGCCACACTATTGGTGTAGTGGTTAGCACTCCTGCCTTTGCAACCCGGTCAGAACAAAGGCCTTTCTGCATGTTTTTGTCGCGTGTGTGGGGGTTTCCCCCCGGGTTCTCCAGGTTCTCCAGGTTCCTCCCACAGTCCAAAAACAAAGCAGATTTGGGGATTAGGCCAATTGGTCACTCTAAATTGCCCATAGGTGTGAATGGCCCTGTGATGGACTGGCGACCTGTCCAGGGTGTACCCCACCTCTCGCCCTATGTCAACTGGAGTTAGGCACCAGCGCCACTCATGTTGAGGATAAAGCAGTAGAAAATGAGTGAGTGAGTGAGTGTAATTTCCAGGAGTGTCTCCAAAGCTCAGCTCACAAACTGTATAACAAGTTAGGAACTTAGGAAAATAAATGCTTGGGGTCCCACTATTATGTTTTTCCATGCGGCCGTGCCCCAGGCTCTAGAATCACATTCTCACCCTCAACAAGAAAGTAACATGTTTTCAAAGATGATGTTTTCCCCCCTAAGACGATTAAAGTGCTTGTGCTTAATTTAAACACATTGTTGCTGCTGCCCTGCTTGTTTTTAGCTGTCAAAGGAGAGAAGGGTGATCGTGGATTGCCAGGCCTTCTTGAAATACCAGGTATCACACAATTTTGTGCACATGCTGTCAATGTTCAGAGATTTCTATATTTTTTTAGCATTTAGACAGTTGTAAAGCAAGACATTCTGTTTCTAATCCAGGTATTGGGTCCAACTATGACTTTTACACATTAAAGGTAAGCCTCACCTTTGTAGACCTGTTGATACTTGCAGAAGTGATTGTTTATGGCTGAGCTGTAAAAGTTAACATTCATTTGACCAGAATGAGTTGAAAGGCGAACGAGGCAATCCCGGACTGAAAGGGGAGAAAGGAGAACCAGGAGGAGGATATTATGACCCACGCTATGGAGGGACTGGAGTTGGAGCTCCGGGAATTCCTGGACCTCCAGTAAGATTACATAACTGAATTACCACATTTTGTCCTTTAACTGGAACTGAAACTCAGATCTTATCTTCTTGTCCTTTATTTGTGCACATTGTCCTTTCAGGGACCTAAAGGTGACTCCATTGTTGGCCCACCAGGCCCTCAGGGGCCACCTGGTCCACCTGGTAGAGGCTACGATGGACGGCCAGGGCCACCTGGACCTCCTGGCCCTCCTGGACCCTCTCTACCCGGAACCTACAGGGGCACACAGAGTGAGTCAAAGCACACCCAAATATTTTAAAATAAGATGTAAGCTGACATAGTGTGTTAAGTCTCATTTGAGCTCATGTGACATCATGCCTTTACTTGACAGCTATCAATATTCCCGGGCCCCCTGGGCCACCTGGAACACCAGGACTACCTGGACACTCTTCTGGGGTAAGGAAATCTTCTTTCTGCTCATTAAATGCAAAAATCATCCAGGCAAAAGCTTGACTAATCCTGACCTGAAGACATGACATTATAAAGAGTATACCTTAGAGTAGAACATTTTCTGTAGTCACTACACATTCACTCTGTAAAATGATATTGGATGTAATTCTACCATCTGCTTGTAAAAAAAATGTGTATATAAAGTATATTGGCAACTTTAAAACGCTCCACTCTAAAGTCTTTTGTAAGACATTTCACACTGCTGTTTTTCGTTGCATGGCCATTTTTGGCACAGGACAGATTTCCTGTCACCGTTTGAGAAATGTAAAAAAAAACATTGGAGACATTTGTTAGTTTGCAGCACAGCTTCTGGACCAACATCTTTGCAACACTCATTAATAATTGCAGACCAAATGTAGAATAAATGAATATTAATCGGCTGAAAAGCTTCTTCTTTTTTCACTCTGTGCTCATGCCCGTAGGTAATGGTGTTGAGGTCTTATGACACCATGACGGCCACTGCTAGAAGACAACCTGAAGGCTCTCTGGTCTACATTTTAGACCAAACAGATCTGTACTTACGTGTCCGAGATGGAGTTCGACAAGTCCAGGTAAACACATTCAGAGAAAATAACATAAAAACACTTAATAATTAAGGTTTATTACTTAATTCATGTGAATTTCCTCTTTATGTTTCAGCTCGGGAGTTACATTGCTTTACCCAGAGAGGATGTGAGTGTTTTTGGGGTTTTTTTTTGGGGGGGGGGGTTTACTCAATAATGAAATCGCCCTGTTAAATACATATCATGAACATTATTTGCAGGCTAATGAGATTGCAGCTGTACAGCCCCCACCAGTCGTCCCCTTCTCCCCAGATCACCACAGCAGCACCGACTCTCTTAGTCCACCTGACAGTCGCTCACAGCCCAACGTGCACCACACGACACACACAGACCCTCGGCACCCAGCAAACCCTGAGAGATACCCAACTCACCCTGAACCACAGCCGCAACCCGACCCACGGCCAGATCATGACCCACGATATCAGCCGGATCCTCGGTATCAGCCGGATCCTCGGCATCAGCCGGATCCCCGGTACCCTGCACCAACAGATCCAAGATATCCAAGTTACACAGAGCGAATAAACCAACCAGACGGTAGGTTTTACGTCCATACAGCCCAGGAACGCCCAACGCATCCAGATGGTCGCTATGCTGTCACACCTCAGCGAAGACCGCCTCCAAGTTTGCCCCATACTCCAGTGCACCATCACACTTCAGGGCCAGGTGTAAGAAAAGCCACTTTCAAAATGACTTACTCACATCTCAAGCTGCACTGCTTTAAAAACAGAGCTGTAGAATGTGACCATTCATGTTGGTTTTTCCACAGCTGCACCTTATTGCCCTGAACAGCCCCCAGACAGGCTCCATGAAGGGAATCCGCGGTGCAGACTTCTTGTGCTTCACCCAGGCTCAGGCCATCGGGATGAAGGGAACGTTTCGGGCCTTCCTGTCCGCCAGACTCCAGGATCTCCACAGCATAGTGCGCAAGGCAGACAAGGACCGTATGCCAATTGTCAACCTGAAGGTATTTAACGGAGGTTTTACAAACAAACTGAGTCAGATAACAATTCTCCGAATCAGAATAATGTGAGTAAAGGCTGCATCCCTGTTTGGATATACAGTACAGTAGAAGAGGATTTAAACGTATGGTGAGCTGATGTGTTCTTGTGGGAACTCATTTGACAATGATGTAAATGTAACACTTGTTTATGTTAAGAAGGTATGCACTTCATTTTTAAGTGAAGGAAACACAAAAGAAAAAAATCTCCAGATGCTTGTGCTCATTGTGTCATCTTCTCTTTCTCAGGATGAGGTTCTGTTCGACAGCTGGGACGCCATTTTCAACGATGGCAAAATGAAGGATAATGTGCCAATCTACTCCTTTGATGGCAAAAATGTCCTCACTGACAGCACATGGTGACTAAAAAAAAAAAATACAACTAAAAAGAGAAAAATTACTCGTAAACAATTACATGCCGTTGAAAATAAAGCAGCAAAAAACTCACTGTACACACTGCTTGTGTTCTCCCAGGCCAGAGAAGATGATGTGGCATGGTTCGACCCGTAGTGGGCAGCAGTACATTGACGGCTACTGCGAGACGTGGCGTGTGGGCGACCAGGCGCGGACTGGGATGGCGTCGTCAATCCAGAGTGGCAACCTCCTCGAGCAGAGCTCCAGAAGCTGCTCCAGCTCTTACATCGTGCTGTGCATCGAGAACAGCTACATCGGTCACGCCAAGAGATAGACACACACACACACACACACACCATAGGTAGTGCCTTGTAAATAATTTTTGATTTAATGTTTGTTATCTGATCTTACATGGTGCTCTTCCAGATTAAACCACACGTTGAACCTAAGTTAAATTCAGGTGACACACACTAACACTCCCTCTGGCAGCCACGTAGGCTGTCAGAGCCTTTTTAATCAAGTGTTTTTATGGTCTTTCTTTTGTGTTTGTGACTTGTCAGCTCATATGCTGATAGTACTGTGCTTCTTGCTGCCAAACTTTACATTTATCCAGGTGTTGGCATTTTAACCCCAAAGCACTGGAGGTTAAGTGAGTACCTTATATGAATCGTCGTTTTTTTATCTTCAGTGCATGAAAAGAAGTATGATCTCTATTGACAAGACATTATGGAAATTAACCACTGCATTCAGTTTAGGTTTTTCACTTCAATCAAGCTTTTTCAGGTAATAAAAAAATATTTATTTATATTGAAGCAACATGCTTTATACACTTAAATAATGAACAAGCAATTAAACAGAAGAAATGATAATCAAATGCAAAGAATAAGTGGATACATATAGTATAACCCAAAGGAAACGCCATATTGAAAAGGGCCAGTCTTTTGTTTCTTTCTTTATTCTTTTTTCCATTGTCCATGGACCATAAAAACAGCAGCCTCACCATATTTCTTGTCAGATACTTACGGAATAGTAACAGTTGTGGACCTGAGGATTTTTGTTAGGACTTAAAAAGACCCTAAACCTATTCATGTTAAAATGTAGAAGGCAATCACATATTAAAGATATTTTGGAAATGTTTCTTTCTAAATGGTGTGTGACATGTACATTCCTAAGAAATTTTTATATGAGGTGAATGAAATATCGTGGCAATGCACAAGAGGCAGTTGTTTCAGAGGACATGCCACTCTCATCACGGAACAGAAATTGCATGTGGACTATTTACATTTCTTTTCCCTTTTTTGTCTTTTCCTGCCTCTGACATGAAAATGTACTCCTCGACTGTCTACTGCAAAACAGTGTTAAAACCTTTGAAACCAGGTTTCCTGTGTTTTAAATACCACATGTACTGATCTATATAAAGTATTTTTCCTGCGCTCCAGTGGAACATGGAATAATTAAAATGATTTTTTAAGTTGTTCATCTCTTTGAAATGTGTAACCTTTTTCAGCTCCCATGAGTTATACACAATGTTTATGAAATGCGTTTTTCTTTTTAATGTCTTCTCTTCATTGATATTATCCTTAAACCACATTTCACTCTTACATGGGATGTTCTTGTAAGAATTTTTAGCAATTGCAAAGGGATATTTATTTTTTTTATAAACAGCTTTCTTTCTTGTTCAGCTACAGTGTGTGATGTGAACACTTTCCCAGAGAGTATTAACATTTCCCTAATATACGTACATGCAGCTAATGTGCAAAGACCCACACAGAGCCGATTATGTGTGGTATTATTGAGATTACAGTTCCAGTTTCCCATGATACAAAGTTTGTGCACAGACAAATAAAATTGAATGTACAGAGAGATATGGAAAGAATTCAGCCATAAGTGTTTTATTCACTGGTGCTTGGTTATTGTTTTGCTTTTAGATTAAAGAGCAGAACATGAGAAGGGATTAAAACCTTATTGTCATGTTTCTGGAAACCAAAATGTCATGTATTAGCAGAGCCATAAACAAATCCATTAATGTGTGAATAAACCAATGTGGAATTGTGAGATGTGTTCTCAGATGAAGCTGTGGTTTTTTTTCTCCTGGTGTTTATGTCAGGATCATCAATCCAAGTCGAAGTTGGTGTGTGACATCTAACTTTTTTTCTTTTGAATTGCTGGATAATTTTACCTCTTCTGGCCTCTGTAATTTCAAAGTGCAAATGTATTTCGTGGAACACTGTCATTTTCATTGAAGGGATGAAAGAAAGTCTGACACTGCACTTTAAAGGCTGCATGATTTTCTTGAAGGCCATGTCATGCTTCAGACAGTGTGATGGCGCTTCTTTTTGTGGCCCAAAGGGGGCAGCAGAGGATGGATTTTGAATATAATTAATCTCATATGCCCAGCCTCTTTAAAAAAAAACATGTTTACTATTAACATAAATTGATGCAAGCAAATGATTCTACTGTGTAATGACTAATCACTGTGTGAGGAGAGATTAGACTTAATTAGTCTCTATGATTCAGTACCATTACAGCAATAAAACCTCCTTAAATTAATTTACAACCATTAATGATATTGCGTGCTGCATATTATCAAAAAAGAGCAAACATTAATTTGTTATTTATTAAAAAGCAGAGAAATTAGTTTAATAACAAATTAATAACACCAGTTATTAGATTATATTTGAAATATTTATTTACACAATGCAACAAGGTGTTATTACCTATGACAATGTTCTTTAAAATTTCAGTAACTAAACATTTATGTGTAATAAAGTACAGACGGAGCATTAACAGACATATGGAGGCAGAAAAGGAATAGCAATATGGTGTCATAATTAACGTAAAAAATGTATTTTTACATTAGTCATGCCGTTGTATATAATGCTGAAAATAAAGTGTATGTGAATTAATGTGTGCAGTTTAAACAGACTACAGTAATAATCTTGTGCGTGGTGTGCAAAAGATAGGAGTAAAACAAGGCTAGGCGTGATGTATTCACATGGTGAGATAGTATTGGTCGCTATCTGGTAATTACATTTTATTTAAATGTATAATTTAATAATACGGAACTTGGGACTATCCAGTGGGAACAGTGGGATGACATTGTTTTGTGTGTGTGAAAGTGAGTGAAGGTGTTTACTCTATGTCGTGTCTCAGACTGAGTCAGCTGTGTGTCCCGGAGTTCTAAAGACGGAACGAGCAGCGAGCGTGCCGGCTCCGCCCACCACTTTGAAGTTCAGGCCAATTACAAGCGAGCAGAACTGACTGATGTCCACAAAGTCACAGCAGATGATGTTGACTCCCCCTTCCTCAGGGCCCGGATGCTGCTCACCCACCCAGCTCAGCAGCACCCAAAGGGCCTTCATCGTCATCTTCCTCATGTTCTGGAGGGGATGGAGGAGGATGTAAGATGCATCTTCTGTAAGGTTTAGGCCGCTGACGTTAAAGCCAGCTGAAAAAAGAAAAGAGCAGAGAGTTCAAAATAAAGCGAGTCAGATGAAACCTACACTAGTTACAGTTTCAGTTATTTCCATGTTATTCCACTTAATACTCTTTGTCCTTTAATTTTTATTCATGTTGCTTAATGACTTGAATACCTGGTCTTCTTCTGTGCTTCTGGTCCTCCAGGTAAGTGATCACCTTCTTAGGGTCTGGACTGTCAGCATAACTGGAAACAGTGTGCCACAACAGGCTAGTCAGGTTAGCCTTTGAATTACTATTATTACTATTATCATTAATAAAATTCAAATTTGCCTGTCTGGAGGGAAAATGGGGAAAAAAATACCCTGAAATAATTTGATATATAACAATAAGAAACTTGGTGTGAAACATGTAATTTCAAATACAAGGGTGTATTTTACCAGTAAGGTATTTCAGGCCACAGCTCAGGATGCTGCAGCACAACCTGCTTGTTTCCATAGGAAACAATAACCTGTTGACATCTGGACCAGCAGGAGCGCAGAGTAGGTGTGTCCTTCATGTACAAACACGCACACGCATACAGCTAAATCAGCGCAGTTTCAGCAAAAACTGTTAACAACCTGATACGTTTATCTGTAAACAAAACAATTAATTTTTTTTTTTTTTTTACCTGTGAAAGGCATAGTTTTTCTCCAAACAGTGTGATGATGCTCTCCACAAGACGGGTATGATCTTCATATGCCAGCGAATCGAAATGCGAGCATGAAATGATCACAATCTCTTTAGGATGAGCATCCAGCCAGGCAGCGAGCTCATACAGAGCCTCCTGCACACACAGATTTAGTTATCCAACCTGTGCCCTTTGATTTTAGTCAGCTGAATTCAACTGGATTTTTGTTACCATGACGGTGATTATTGTGTAGATGCCATGGGCAAAGTATAATTTGCTGCCGCCTGAGGGCTTCCTGGCGATCCGTAGGTCCAAAAATCGAATCCCGAGATGACATTGATCACTGAGGACTGATTGCTACACGGACAAAAACACACAGGAGAACGAACAAGGCAATAATCTGAGAAAGATGACAAAACAGACAACTATAGACTAATTCTTTCATGAAAAACTGACCTTTCAAATGCCCGAAATTCAACAGCAATGACACAATAAATCATATTCTCAGTAAGCATATAGAATTTTTTTATGGATTATATTTTATGTTAAAAGACTGTTAAATAACTATAAAATGCTCTTTAAAAATCCCACAAGAATGAGGGCATTAATAATAAGGTAAATAATAATACAAAGACAAATGTACTAAAATATAAGGAAGACGAAATAATTTGTTCAGTCTGTCATTTTGAAAAATTAATAAAGAATGATAAAACACTGGTATTTAAGGGAAATTATCTAGAAAAGATGGTTGCAGTAATATTCAACACAATACAGCACTTCAATGAGAAAGTGTACCCAAACTTTTGACCGGTAGTGTACGCATGCATGCATACAGCTGGGTCTGAGGTTAGAGATGAACCTTGGTGTGTGTGTGTGTGTGTTTGCGTGTACTTGCTGCAGAGTGAGGACCAAAATTCGTATAAACACCTACAAAGTGAGGACATTTTGACAGTGAGGGCATTTTAGCTGGTCCTCACTTTTTTTCACCCCTTACAAGTGCTTTTTCAGGGTTAAGACCTGGTTTTAGGGTTAGGGTTAGAATTGGGTTAGAGTAAGGGTTAGGGTTAGGCATCTAGTTGCGATGGTTAAGGTTAGGGTAAGGGGCTAGAGAATGTATTGTGTCTATGAGGGTCCTCACTTTGATAGAAGCACAAACATGTGTGTGTGTGTGTGTGTGTGTTACCAGGTGTCACCTGTGTGGTGGCCCAGCGGTAAACACAGGGACGAGTCCAGCAGGGAAACAGACTGTCCAGTACTCTGAGGAGACAGGACTCTGATCTCAGCACAGGTGAGGACTCATCCAGACAGAAAGACATGCTGTCATGGCTTCCTACAAGGACAGGACCGCCAAATGTGAGTGTCCACATATTTTTGGCCGAGCAGGCACTTAAAGAACACCCACAATACCGAAAGTGCACAATTTAAAATGAACCAACTAATCTATGTGTTTATAGTCTATTTATTTAAATATTTATGAAATAAAATCCCAGTTTATCCACTGGGACCCGTTGTTTGTTTTGTTTTATTTTACCGGGTATGGTCAAGTTCCATAGCGGGACATCCAGCAGCTCCTCGGGCAGACAGGACATCCAGTTCGGGTTCCCTTCGAGCTGTGGCCGCTTTTCGTCCTCCATCTTCTTCACCTTCTTCCTCTTCGTCACCTGAATATTGTCATTTCGCTGTTTATTAGCTCATAAATGATCGATACTTTTGTTTTATTCAGAAAAAACGCCTTTGTTTACAAATTCTTCCGGCTTCGTAAGCCACGGTGTCATTAACAGAAATAACACTTCCTGTTTTCAAATTAAAGTTGTTTTTTGTTTTTTTTTTCAAAATAAAGGCCGCATTCACAATAATGTAGTGGTTAAGCCTGCAGCTGCACAGACCCTTGTAAATGTATAGGTTCACACAGAACCTAACTCAAGGACACCATGAGCAACAAAGACAGGAGGAACGGGCGTTTTGCTCTGTAGGACAGGGGATGATCAGGTTTTATACTTTTATAAAATTAAATGTTATTTTAATGATATTGTTACTAGTTTGTGTACATTCAAAATTATGTTTTAAACAAAAAAAATAATTTATCATTCAGAATTTATTACATATGATGTATGTAATAAAAAAAAAATTCTTCTTTAAATCAGCTCAAACAAGTGATTATTATTCCAATTGATGTAAATGATGAATTTGTCCTTTCTGGTCATGTCACTGCACAAAACAGTGTGTTGTATATAACATAAAGGGTTGAAACTATCAAAATATTTAAACTGGGATTCTAGAGTCGGTGGCAAGCTATAATTTGGTTGACACCTAACATATAAAAATGAATGATCAACACATTTTTGTTGGTTTTACCTTAATGGGAAAACATACTGCCTCCAAAAAAGTAATCAAATGCAGTGGATGCTTTATTATTGGTCACAGCATCCAGGTACATAATCTGGAGCAGAAAATATCAATAAGCAAAAATTGACTTGACTTGTTCATGTACTATATTTAAAAAAAAAATAAATGTTGGTTTCCTTTGAAAGGAGTGGGGCACCATTCAACAAGTTTAGCAGACCCTTACAACATCAAGAAAAAATATGTCAACCCTTTTGCATTTTCTGGATTTATGTATATTCTTTCAGTTTTTTAGTTATGGATCATATGAACACTAATGTATTGAACTGCAGCATAGTTTATTACTGAACACAGTTTTCTGTAGCATTGTCTGATTAACCATGTTTCTGTAAACCCAGTGGATACTGTAGTTTAACTCTGTGAACATAACATTATCTATACATTTGTATAAAGTCTTCAATTAAGGTGCAGTTTGGGGTGGGCAAGCTGACCTTAAATCAATTACAGTTCAATCACTGTAATTGATTTACGCTGTAATTGAGAACACTTCCCATAGATTGTGATTAATGTTTATTTTGCTATAATTTTGTTGTTATTAGCCGCCATGGTTCTCTGACAAAGCCATCAATCCCACCAAAAATAACATATCTGCCATATCTGTCAAATAAAAAACAAAATCAGTTCCAATTATTCTGTGTTTAGATATTTGTCATTTGAAATAATGTAATTATAAGCATCTTTCATTTAACCAAAGCTGCATGCAAACAGCAAATGTATTCATGATAAATGTATGATTTGGGTTGATATGTACCAAATTGGACAGAATATGTCCTCCTTGCAACAAATCCCATTCTTGTAATTCGTGTAAGAACGACCATAGAATCGACACGACGCAGGGATGAAGATTCTCTGTTCCATTGTAGACGGTGACCCATGGCCTGCAGAATTCCTGTATATTATTCGGCATCCTATATGCGGTGTCCTGACCTTCACAGACCTCACCAGACTGTCACGTTGTTCATCAGTTATGGAACTGTAGAACTGCTTTACGGAAAGGTCCTCATCGTGCATTCGCCTTTTCACTGTTCTCTCAGTTACACCCAGAAGTTTACCAGTGTCGCGCATTGCTATACTGTAATCTTTAACCAGAAGTGGATGATCCTCATTAGTTGGCTAAAAAAAAAGATAATAGTTAGAAAAACAATAGGTAACAGTATATGGCAGTGAAATACATTGTAATTAAAAAAAAGCCACATTATTATATGCATAATATGCATATGTATATGGTTGTATAGTATAATTAGTTGTTCAGACTAAAAAGGAAAAGCAGCTGGAGGCCTACTATACTTTTACCCTCCACATGATCACAATTACTGCACAATTAGATTATCCCAATATATTTCCACACTGTTTGCCGGCAATAAAACTCTAACAATAAGTGTATAATTGGTAGAGCAGAAAACCGAATGCTCAGTAAGCCACAACAAACACATGTTTGGAGGATTTTATCTTTTCATCCATCTAAATGTCCACATATTGATTTTTTTTTTTTTCCGCTACCAGACACAATGGAAATACACACCTGGAAACATACAAGCAAAGCAAGTCATATATCATGAATATCAAGCAAAATGAGTTAATCAGAACAGCTTTTTAAAAAATACTGCAGGGCCTTTAAGAAGTGGAAAGCATGTGAATTACCTCTGGAATGTGAAATAGTCTGTACAACTCACTTCATCACCCATATTTATTATAACATAGTCAATGTCTGTATATAGAAAATGACTGACACTTTTGCACTATACCATGTAAATATGTATACACGTAATTCTGACTCTATTTTTAATTTCACTGCCTATTTATATTGCCTATTTTGCTATTGCTTTTATGATAGCCTGAGACTGCTGTGACAAATAAATTTCCCCGTCTGTGGGACATTAAAGGATTTCTGATTCTGAGTCAAATTCAAAATAAATCAATTCAAATCGAATTGAATGTTGTTGTTGCTTATTCTTTCCTTCTTTATTTTTTTTTTTTTTTACTGTAAATTCTAAATCATGGGACTTCTCAGTGACTCCCGCAGTAAAGTTCACATGTCAAGTGTCACGGCTGAGTCCTTACGGCAGCGGATGGCGTTCGATACCCGGTCTTGGCCTTTCGTTGCATCCCACCCCGACGTTCTCTCCTGACCTGACTCACTTACTCTCCCTCTGTCCAGGGACCATGTATGCCATGATGAGCGTTTCTCTACTCCATGTTTTATAACTGGTCTGAGAACATCTTCACACTAGTGTACCTACATGTTGGTGTGTTTGAGTCCCTCACTGCAAAACCTGCTACCGCATGTCGTGACCTGTGTGTGAAAACACCTGTGTCCCCTCTTCACCCTTTGAGTGAATCAGTGTCTACTTTTTTCAGTTACTAATAAACCTGTTAGGTAAAACTAAATCAAACCTACAGTATACATTAATAGAAGTGGATCAGTGTAGCCTCGGGTTCTTAATTTATTTGAAATCTTTCGCCCAGCCATTTTAAGTTTCAGGGACTTTTCTTCCTCTCATGTCAAAGCCGTTTTATACCTGATGACCTCAGTTCACATGATGAACTCAGATCCAGGACAGTGCGTGTATTCACACTAAGTCTTAGTTCCTCTCATGTTGATTCAGTTAAATGTTTTGTTGTTTGTTCCACCGTGTTTTTTTTTTTTGTTGTTTTTTTTCCTTCAATCCTTGTTGTAATTGAAATCTGGCAGATAACTTGTCCTAATGAATTCATTTCTTTGTAGGTCTCTTGCTCTGCGGGCCATTTCTAAGAAGACTCTCTGTGTGAATCAAATCTTGATGATACAGATAAAGCCTAAATTCTATACCTTCGTTGAGTGCTGAACTGCGGCGTTTCCAGTTGCAGCTGTATCCTGCGAAAGGATGAAAGCTGTACTGATTCAAGTCAGGAGGATCACCCATTTGAAGAAAATAAATAACGGCACTCGGAATGTAGATTAAAAATATCGACAAACGCCATGAATCCAAGGCTAAAGACAGTCTTTCATTGCTTTGCTGTGGTAAAAGTCCATCACACCTCTGACCACATTTTGGTTGTGGTCAAAATGTGCTTCATTAAACCTTAAATCACTTCGTGTACCTGTTTGAGGAGCTTTAAGTTTCATCGCTTTTTAAGTGTATTTACAAGAGTCATATAGTAATATGATGACAAATATAACTCACTGCTTTTAATACCAAGTAATAAGTAAATAATGATAATACTATTCAAAGGTGAAATATTTGATATTTGATAACCTGTTACACTACGTAAGTAACTGCCCAGCATTGTTGGTTTGAAAAAAAAAAAAACTCAAATTAATGACCTCTTTCTTTTGATGAAATCTATTCACAAAGATTTACAATCCTCATGCATGCCTTCAGGTTTGACAGTGCACTCCATTCTTCCAAGTTTGTGCATATTTGAGACTTTAAGGATTCTCCGTATTTTTGCTTGAATTTATAGTAGTCTGAATATAAAGTGACCTGCCCACTCTGGTCACATAACTGCCTCCAACCTCCTGCCCCGGTGTCCGACACGCGTTTTGCTCTCATAAATCAGATGATCTACACTTTGCTGGACAGACTCCACTGCTCTCGTGAACAGATTCCTGCTCGGACACTCCAGGTAACAACTGCACTGCACTTATTTCTTTCACTGGGTTGTCTCTGCATTCTTATTTTCCAATTCTTCATTTTTAATCTTTGCTAGTTTAAAAAAAAAGATTTTGTGGAACTCTGGTGATGTTGTACCTGCATCACATCTGACGTGTGCCTTTTTTGAGATTTATTTGATCTTTGTGTGCAGATTTTATATTGTTAAACAAAAGATGAAATCTTCCCGAAGCATTTTGTCACAAATGGGCACATTTCGCTGACACCTCGTGGTGTTATGGGATTCCAGTGGATGTTGCTTTAATGATTATAATGTGAAGGGATGGCATAAAGGAAAGGAAATTCATTCATTCTCAAACATTTTAGTTGTTAGTGTAAAAATAAGATGGGCAACCATTTGTATCCTAGAAATGACCAGAGTGCTTGAAAATGTGGAGGTTCGTCGACTTTTTTTTTTAACCTTGATCTCTAATTTTGTCAGGAAAAAAAGTTAATGAGAAATTATTCTTCTTCCTTATTCCTTATAAAAGAAATTCTGCTGCCGTTGCCTGAAGTCACCATATGAACAAATTCTCTTATTGGTGCTCGTCTTCCTTTTTTTTGTCAATGCACTACAGTCTATGGAAACTATCCTGAAATCAACTCTCTGTTCACTGTCATCTCAGTCCTCAGTGCTGGCTCGCTGATGTAATCAAATTTACACTGATTTGTCTGAAACAGGATGGATGTCTCAGATGAAAAGAGCCATTTTCAGATGGAAAATAACATTTTGATGCGTATTGTCCTAGTCAAATGTAGCTACTGTGTAATGATGTTGTCCATCGCTTCTCATTGGTAAACAAAGGTTTACGGTCTGAAAAAGAAAAGAAATCTTAATATCTCTTAATGTGTTCTTTCTTTTCCTTCATTTGGTGACGCATTGTTGAATACTTGACACCTTTTTTTTCTCCTTCCATGACATGTTCTTCATGTTCTCACGCTTAATCGCACTTAATATTTTATGAAGCCGGTAAATTGATTACTTTACTATTTAAATCTAATTACTTTCAGTAAACAAATTAAACAAATGAAATCTTTTTTACTGAAAGTAAATAGATTTAAAAAAAAATTTTTAAACTCTCATTATGCCCATTAATATTTAAGTAGAAGGCATTTACCCTCTTGACAGTTCATTTTGGGGGCTGTTTGCCTCATTCCTCTGCCTTTGCTCTATGTATTCATTGTTCTCATTTAGGATTTCAATCATCTCTGAAGGCTTACATTTTGTGCAAAATCAATATAATGTACTGGACTAAGTGAGCCTGATATAGAACGTGTAGTGTTTTTAAAACTTAAAAAAGATGCTTACATTGTTTGTTACTCGGGCCATAACCTACTTTCCCACAAAATTAAATCCAAATATATGCAAAGTATGCAGCTCACAAACAGAAAGATGAAATACTGTCAGCCCAATTAAAGTTTTTAAGCCCATGTGGAGCTTGATTTTGATACATTTTTTTGGAAATGTCTTGGCTGCAGTTCAGTTAAGTTCATGGCACTCTGATTTGATTCAATTTATTAACAGGAACTGAGAACGTGAGGATCTTAATCAACATGGCTGACCCATGCAACTGCACAGAATGTAAGGAGTCCTTATACGGGCACAGATACATCCTGAAGGAGGAGGAACCATACTGCATTAAGTGCTACGAGGCACTTTTCTCCCACAGCTGTGAAGTGTGCCAGAAGCTCATTGGATGCACCAGCAAGGTGACATTTTAAATTTACCTGGACAAAGTCAACCAGGATTCTTTTTTTTTTTTTCATTCATATACGATACATTACATTGTCCCATCAGTGCTTACAGCTAATCAGAACCAGAACCTTTTTTTTTTTTTACCCAAAACTGAATGTACGTCTTGATTTCAACATTAGAAAAACACGTTACTTGGCGCTATCAAAGACATGATTATCCACAGATAAAACAATGCTCTTGCCCCAAAGATGGCATCAGGGTATTGTATAGATTATAATAGACATTTTTACAGACATTCATGTCCTTCTTAGAATGAACTGCCAATATTTTTGGTTAATCCTTTGACTTTTAATCTAGTATTAAAACAAGATCAAATTGTCTCTTTGTCAAGTGCAGCTAAAATTTCAATTTCAGTTTCATGTTTTTTTGATTTTTTTTTTTTGGTATATATAGATAGAAATATGTGATTACAAAATACAGTGGTCATAAAAAGTAAAATTGTCTCTTATGTGTTGTGACTCATCTGAAATTTAATACAATCTGAAGCGGATTTATTTTTGGTTTTCAGTAACTTAATGGCATTCTTTTATTTCAATTTTGCATTATACTGTTTTACCTCCATTTCGTACTCTAGGATCTGTCATTTAAGGACCGTCACTGGCACAGCGAATGCTTCCTCTGCACTGAATGCAGCCGGTCTCTGGTGGAACGACCCTTTGCCACCAAGGATGACCTGCTGATGTGCATCGAGTGCTACAGCAACAAATTCTCTGCCAAGTGCAATGCGTGCCTGAAGACCATCATGCCAGGTGAGGAGGCCTGTTCGTAGCACAGTTGCCGTCAAATTAGTGAATTTAATACATAAATAATGTTATAAATCCACAGAGATGATTGAAATATCAAAATGTTTATTACAAAATCAACCAAAAAAAATCTAAAATGTCATTGTTTTGTTTTTCTGGTAACAATAGTATGTCATGAGGTGGTCGACTTAAATGCAGTAGGATAATTGTAATTTGCAATGCAATGAATCGTACCATGAAAATCTTCTGATTACAGTGAACCCACATGTTATTATCGGTACGTTATGACAGTTTCACCGGTTATAGGAAGAACTCAGTGGTACATCAGCTCAATGTGGAGGCTGACATGAATGATTCAGGATCTTCGTCTTCTTTCTCACTGACTCTCACACCAACCTCCAACCCTCCACCCACCAGGCACTAAAAAGATGGAGCACAAGGCCAACAGTTGGCATGAGAACTGTTTCACCTGCAATCGTTGCCAGCAGCCCATTGGCACCAGGACCTTCGTCCAGAAGGACGCCAGCAACTACTGCCTGTCCTGCTATGAGAAGCTGTTTGCTCTGCAGTGTGTTCACTGCAAGAAGGTGGAAGCACACTGACTCTGATTTACATTCACTTGTCTCACCACTGGCAGGAAGCTCTGGTTATTCTGTAGCTCTCTCCAGCTTCTAGCAATTCAATGTGATTGTAAATCTGTACATTTCTGCCAATGCAACTTATTTTGATATGCTTTATACTCAATATTTTAAAGAAAGTAATGTTTTTTAAATCCATTAGACCTCCTATGTGAGGTGTTAAAGGTGAAAAAATTAATTAATTTCCAAAACTTGCGAAGGAGAGGAGGATGCATTGTTTTTTTTAAACAGAAAAGTAAACAGAAAAACCAAAATTATGTCATGCAGTTGCATAACTATACATTATTATGATTTTTGCAAATAAGTGGGAATGAGCAGGTATGACAGTCAAAAACTACGTATTTTTTCTTGACCTCGAGAGGCATTAATTTCCTCTACTCTGCCGAGGAAAACAAAGAGTTGTGCTGTTGAAAGCTGCGTAAAAACTTACAAAGCACTTTCTCGAGCACCATGTAATCTTGTTTTTCTTCTCGAAAAACCCCACTTAATAATTAACTTAATTTGCCCTTTAACTTTCAGCCCATCACCACTGGAGGAGTGAACTACCGTGAGCAGCCCTGGCATAAGGAGTGCTTTGTTTGCATTGGCTGCAAGCAGCAGCTGGCGGGCCAGCGCTTCACCTCTCGGGATGACTTCACCTACTGCCTTGACTGCTTCTGCAACCTGTTTGCTAAGAAATGTGCCTCTTGCACCGTCCCCATCAGTGGTAAGATGACTGATTTAACCCAAACCTTCAGATCCTGATACATAAATACACATTTATGTAAAAATTGCTTGACAGAATTTTTAGAATTAATTAATTTAAAGTGGTTTAATTTTCTCTACTTGGGAAATCCACATGTAGTTCAGTCTCAAAATGATCACTTTAATCTCATCAGGACTATTTACACGGACCGATACATTCATACAAATGTTTTCACAGGTACAGAATGGGGCTAATCTTGACTAGAAAATAATGTCTGTTCATTCAAAAAGCTCTGTCATTCAGAAAATACATTTCTCAAGGGTTTGACCTTTAAAGTTTGTTAGAGAAATAAAAATGTTGTTTAATGTTATATCTTTAAAGTCATAGGACCTCCATATGAAACCATTTATGAGCAAAATGTTCTTGGGTGAGTTGTCATTATATACTTGGAAATGCAGTCAAAGTAAAGGTCAACAGGAACGACATTAAGTGACAGAAACATTCCCAGGTCATATGCTTCTCCTCAGCATCCTGTGCATCCAATCATCATATCATCATCAATTACAGAATATTGCATTTCAGGGATCATGAGACCAGATAAGGATGTTTGTTCTCTTTGTAAAGCAGATCACCCGTCACTCATGCCTCCACTTCACTGCTTTTGTCTCAGGTCTTGGGGGAAGCAAGTACATTTCATTTGAGCAGCGCCAGTGGCACATCAACTGCTTCTCCTGCAAGAAGTGCAGCGTGTCCCTGGTTGGCCGAGGTTTCCTGACATGCAAAGATGACATCCTTTGCCCCGACTGCGGCAAAGAGTTCTGAGTGCACTTTACAGCTGAAAGGAGTTTCTCCAAGCTGGCGTTAAGAGAGCCTTGCCAAAAATTCTCCTCACCCCACCTTTGCTGCATTTTATGCCATTATTTATCAGTTTCTCACACATTAACCCGTTTTCTGCATGTAATGAACCCTTGATTAGATTATCCCTTGATTATATATATATATATATCAATTTCAAATGTTAATTTGTTCTGAAATTTTATTTTATCTGCTTAATTAGTTTCTTAGAACTGTTATAATTTGTAAAAATTAAAACAATCGGTGGTGAAATAATTTGTGTGTGGCATTAACATAGCCAGGAATGACAGATGTTTCAGAGCCTATCAAGAACATGTTAAGTTGCTTTAGTGGACAACACTACAATGGCAGTTTATATTATTGAATTTAATGTGCTACTACTAATACTGTTTGGTCTCATTACAAATATTCTGTTTGATGGAATTTAAATCTGTGTCAGTCAATAAAGGTTTTTTTGATTTCACCCATGGATCTATGATATGAAAATGATTTGAAATAGCTACTGTTGTGCAAGCGAATTATGCAGTTTACACTGGGCAATCAGTATCTTCAACAATTGAATGAATTAATGGAAAAGACATTTTTTACTTGTGCTTTTAGGTTAGAAACAAGCCACTGTTATGTATACACTATGTTTCTGTGTCCTTTCTCCTTGATGATAATTCAGTTATACATATGGTATAAACATGATAGAAGGCTGAAATGTTCATGGGTCACTCACTGACTAATAAGCCTTTAATTCTGCATTTATAAATGCCAATAAATCAATGGAAAGTGTTTTTTATTAATAAGGTCAGCAGTTAAAACGTTTAATAACCTTATCTTCAACCCTTTAACAAGAAAAGGAGTATCACTCCATCCAATAAAATCCAATCCAATAAAAAAGAGACATTTTGCCATAAGTTGATTTCCTTAATGGTTAATAAAATTATTTATTTAAAAGATTAAAAAAAATATATTAAACACAATTGATGTGTGATGCAGTTTACATTTGGGTAAAGTTACTCCACTGGTTTTTGGATGAAAATCACAATTATTAGGAAGAGGTCTCAGTCTGTCCAATTTCAAAATTTTAAACCTAAATTGCAAAAACGTTTTTCGTTCAAAAAATAATATATAAATATATATTAGGTTAAGTTGCATTATTATTTTTTATTCCTTTTGACGTGATGACATTGTGATATACGTCTTATTTATTTATATTAATATATTCGGTTGTTTGGCAGCATCGCTGTACATAGACGATCTTTGTGTAGCAAACCGGATGTCGGCAGCAGGTGCCACAGGAAGTGTGTTCGTCCCTGTTTGCTGATGAAAAAGAACCCAACGACATTTACCTGCTACAACCCACTCAATAATTTGATCAAAAGAAGGATAACAGACACTGTAAGATATGTGTACGATTTTCTGTGAGAAGTATCGCTGGCGGTTTATCTAAAAAGTTGCATCGCTAGAGTGCAGAATATGGTTATAGCTGTAAAAGCTACCGCGGTGGCTAGGTAGGCGGCTAACTAAATTAGCAGGGCTTTGTTAGCCACAATGCTAAGTAAAAACTACACCATTTAAAACACTAGAGAAAAGGGCTACGAATTGTTTCTCGAGTCATGTGTGTTTGCTTAAATAGATATTAGTATGCATATAGTCGAACAGTATTCAACATTCGTCGTTATCGATACTCTTTCTGCAAAGGTCTATACCATTTTGTTGAATGTGGTTGAGTATCATCTTCTACCGTGGCATGTTTTATGTGTGGGAGCTGCTTCCTGTTAGTAATGTACGAGCAAGACCTTTTTCTAAAAAAAAAGAAAAAAAAAACTGCTTATTTGTTACTTGAAGGATAAAATAATGCAGTCAGGCTTCTGATATTTTATGAGGGATACAAGTCCAAATTGTGTTTATGTTTTTAATGCTACACCATAAATTGAATAAATCATTCTCTATGTGTTATCAGTGTTTCTGGGGTTTTTGGTAACTAGGAATACACACGCTACTCTTAGTAAAACCATCTCATCTTTTTCCATCTCTTATTATTTTGCACTTCTTAACCTACACAAATTAAAAAAATATGTACAGTATGTGCCAATTTAGTTAACACAGTGTGCAGTTATTTTATGTGATCATGAGATTTTTTTGTGGTTACAGCTGAAATGAGCAACCCGCCTGTGCCCAACCATCGGAGGACCAAGCCTGGAGGTGAGCAGGGTCTAACGCCATTTTGATAAATACTTTAAGATAATTTGGGTTATTGACAATAATTACAATAATTAACAATATGTCATAAAGATGTATGTATTTTATGGCTCCATGACCTCTGATAAACTTTAATCAACCAATTACTCAGCATCTCCAAAACAAAGATATTTGTATTTTCAGAACCACAGAGTACAGCTATGCTACTAAAAAAAAAGCATAGATTAAGTAAGAGATCTTAGCCCACCGACTTAAATTGCAGGCATAAAGCCAGGGGCTGGGACCAGTGGCGTGACTGGACCGACCTCTCAGATCCCTGGTCTGTCCCAGACTGCCACTGAAAGCGTTCCAGTGGAGAGGATCAGTGGACGGCGAGTTGGGATATTTGAGACTGACTCAGACTACATCAAGCTTGCAAAACAGGGAGGGCACAAAGGTAAATAAAAACTTTAAATTTAATGCTGTATTGCCTCATTATGACTAACTACAGTATTTCAGATTATTGTAGAAGATATTTACACACAATCGTGCTTATTCCATTATGTATTAGCCTGTAGATCGTATTGTGATAAAATGTCTTTTCCCATTGATTTCACCCTCTTATCTGTCTTTGTTCTCTGGAGGAACACTATGTCAGACTCCATTAATCTTGAATTTGCACACTTTTTACCATACTAATTTAACAAAAGCCTGCACAGATGGCCACGGTCAAATGGGGAAAAAATTGCCCAAAGTGAATACCCAAAGATCAAATAGCTGTTATCAAATTGGAAAGTGCTTGTCAATATAATTTAGTCTTCCCTTAATTGTGGCCCTTTTGTGATATCAGCATATTTATTTGACTAAATAGTACATTATTTATTATAAATTCAAGTTTGCCTTAATGGTCTAATCTACTGCCCCTTTTTATCAATTTGCGTAGGAGATATGGGACGATAGATACTCAGGTTGATTTTCTTTTCTACAAGTACTACTGTCCAAATTCATGTTAATTAAAACAATGTGATTCTGATTTGTATAAGGCTTGTTGTATGCGTTGTTTACTTAAACTAATATAATAAATATTAGAAATGGGCAGCGAAAATTAGTTTCTATGTTGCTAGAAGTTTGCACAAATGCTAATTTGTGCAAACAAAGTAATTTTTGCTCTGCACACTTTTGACTCATGCCTATGGGGATTTTTTTTTGAGGGAAATGGTAGCACCTTGCTGCTTAAAAGACATTTTCACATTTCCCAAGAGCTAATTTAAGTTAAATTATACATTTTGCTTTGAAGATGCAATGCAGTGTTCATAATTGCAGACAATTTTTTTGGTTACATTTTGAATATTGTTTGTCTCCCTGCAGGACTGTTGAGTCATGATGTTGATGCGGATGATAAACCAAAGAAAGTATACAATCCGCCCTCAAATTGGTTTGGAGCTGATGAGTCAATGAGGTAAGAAGATGGGTAAGACACTGAAATAAGTAATCCATCATGATGAAGACACTGGGTACCACACTGTTAAACCTGGAGTCCTTTTTTTCATATCAGTCTTTTGTAAATCTTGTTTTCTTACGTCAGAGTACTGGTGAGTTAGGTATTTGCCTGTAAAATAAAAAAAAAAAATAGGTGTCATAAATGGACAAAAATACAAAACCTGTTTCTGGATTTGATTTGAAAACGTGATGAACTGCTGTGTAGAGCAGTTACACAAACAGGCAAAATATGCCACAATGTAACAGGTGGCGAGCAATAATTTTACACTTATGATGATTTTGTGCTTACAGTGGAACCAAAGCAACGTCTCCCAACAGCCAGATGAAGGGGGGCAGCCAGCCTCTGTTTGCGCCCTTTGGCACTGATAACAATACGTCCTGGGAAAGAGAGACTGATAGCTTTTCCCATGATAAAGTTAAGGTGAAAAGAACAAACTAGTCACCCCCAACATGGAAACCATACCAATATCTGTCATATTTTATTATTAAACTTTTTACCATCACCTTTCGTTTTATTTTCACATCATCGTTGCTCCATTGTTCTATTATTTTGTATTTTTGTTAGAATTCATGTGGCTTTAATTTTCTGAAGCTGCACTTTGGCTCTCTGGTAATGATGTAGAACGATTAATAAAGTTTCAGGTAATTGTTAGTTGAAAAGGGCCTTAAAAAAACAGACATTCATTGAAATAGACCATAAATGCATTTCAGCTTACCTCTTAGTAACTGAAAAATCTCTTTTCTAAAAGAAGCAAGGCCGATATCTTGGAATAAGGATTTTCCAAGAAACATCATGACAGATGACAGAATAATGACAGAATAATTGCATACATTATGGTGTATTAGAATGTTAAAATTGACCCAAATTTTAATTAAGCATCAGCATTTGCTGTTAGAAGACATGAAGAGTCCTGTTTTGTGGATGCAGGATGTCAAGCAAAAGCTTATATAGTAATGTCCATATGAAAAGAAAAAAATCCCACCAGAATGCAAATTATTTGTTTAGATACTTGCATTAATGGGGTGTCTTGGGTTTTGATGGGTTGGCTGCAGCAAATTGTGTATATTTTTTGCTTGGTGCAATTTTTATTTCTCAACTGTTTCTTTAGTCATCTTCATCGCATGACTAATTTCACCCATACTAGTCTTCACTCATTTCATCTTCTATCACCCACATCTGATTAACCTGCTTTTCATTTTCATTTGTGGTTTGGAGTGGAGTTCATATTAACGGCACTTTTGGAACGTTTCATTGCTGCAGGTTTCTCCTGATGGTGCTGCCATACACTTGGAGAATCTCTCTTTAACCAACAAATACAAGAGAGTGTGAGTGTATATCTTTTCGTCCATCTTTAAAGATTGTGTAACCAATTATTTAACATACCAACTTTATTTCCATTCAACGTTTTGTCACCTAAAATTGTATAAAAAATGAGATTTTGATACTTTTCACTCAGATTAACTCTGTAAAATCTGTATTACACTGTTGGTTAAATTGACTCATGAGAATTTCTTGTTGCCAGACCAACACAGTGATGGTGCTCCTTGTCATCTTTCTCTCCAGATGTCATGATAAGAAGGCCCCTCCTGTCAGCATGTCCATGCTGCTGAGTCATGGTTATGTGGAAGAGCAGAAGTCTCCCAATGACGACGATGCCTCAAGTACGACTCTGTGATTGTTATGATGCATTATGGCGCACAGAACCATACATGCTTACATGCATGTTACCAGTCGTCATAATCTCTTTCTTCAAATATAAGTTACACATTACTGCATTAGGGTTTTGGCTGAAAGAAAATAAAATATGTTGATGAAAGATGTTTTCATACCATTTTCTCAGTACATCCTTAATGTTTACACTGATTTCTGTATGTTAATTTTAAGACCACACCCCCTTTCGGTAACATTTCTAAAAGCTGGCAGTCAGCATTTTTACTTCCCTTTTGCCCCCTGAGGTTATATTCTTATAGGTAATCGGCTATGGCATGATTTTGTGCTTATACGTATATGGGATTGTCAACTCACAACCAAAGAGTGGATGAAATCATCCCTGACAAGCCAATGGATGCAAAGCTTTATTAGTTGCTCTTATGCATTTAAGCATTACATTTTTTTTTGCCTCACTTGCACAGATTAGTTTTGTCATTGGGTACAGTTTAAGTAGCAGCAGTTGAAAAGTTTCATTTGAAAAATTGACATTTTATTTTTCTTTTAATTGTATTTTTTTCCTTGCAGGTGTGACTTCAGAGCAAACCAGCACCATTGCAACGGAGGATGTGGACGATGTGGAGTAGCATGCAGTTTCTCATCTGGAAGGAAAGGGGTGGTGTTGTCCTGACTCCAGTTCATGGTGTCACTATTCCACGAACACTTCACTCTTCCCATCTCAGTTTTACTTGCATTAATTGTACATCCACTAACTTAAGTTTTTTTTTTTTTACTCATGTTTATGCAAAAGGTACTGTAATTTTTGTTTGCTTTAATTTAAACGACAGTTGGCACATATTTTGTTGAGTAGACGTGTTGGTGCGTGCAGTATTATTTTGTCCAGTCCGTGTTTTGTTGTGCCTCAATTTGAAAGAGAAGTTGTTTGCTGGGAGGCAAAATAACAATTCAGTCAAAAACGAAAGACAGCCTTACCTGCTACATCTTCCTTTTGGCTGGTGACTGCTGTTGACCTCCTGCCCCGGTTGTATGAATGTCAAGTTAGTGAATTTTAAGTGTTTGTGCTATAATGAATTGTGGTTCCATTTATATGAAACATTTGTTTTGATCAAGGGCTCCTGCTTTCTGATGGGATGTCTGCGGTGTGTGTGTCCTCAGCTGCAGAGGTGGATATGATCACTTGTTGAGACAGCAACCCTGCAGCTGTGACCACATGGCAAAGTGTGTACTGATGGCTACAGATTATTTGGTTGTCTGGGTTTGATAAAAGGGCCAAACATGATTTTTAGGTTGCTGCTCTGCAAAAGGCTTGTCCTTGCAGTTTTTTAGATTTTCTCAAATAGAAACATTCTGTCATTTAAAGTGTTTGCAAGCTACATTTTTATGAAGACTTTAGTCTTCTAGTCAGAAAAAAAAGAAAAATTTAGCTGAAATTGCCTAATTATCTCATTTATGGTTTTAGCTTGAGAAGAGAAATGGCAAGTTTAAATTTCACATCACTGCATATTATTAGGAAGCTCATGTGTTAAGAAGAGTGCAAAGTGTTGGATGGTTGGTCCATTTATGTCAGAAGTTTGCTACTGATGGAAATAATGTAGGTGTTTACTTCACATCAAGTTGCATTCACCCAAAGCTTTTTGTGACAACAGATAAAACAATCTGTGAAGTTGTAGTAAGCAAAGACGCCACCTTCTGCAGACAGACAACCCAAAAGTCAATCTTGCTGTAATTCCCTGTGAAGATTAAGGCTGAGCAGTTTATAGAAATGTGAGTTCTGAACATGCCAACTAAGCAGTTTTCCCCTGCTTATACAGTGTTTTGTCTTGGTAGACAGTAGGAGAAGGTAGTATTACTGCACAGCCTGCTCACATCTCATCACATGCTTTTTTTTTGCCTGGTGGGATTTTAGTCTGTTCAAATGAGAGAAAAAGTTCGTGCTTTATCATTTTTTAAATATAAGAACTTCAAATGTGGGGCACACTGGCAGCTCACCTGGTTAGAAAGAAGTCCCGTGTGTAATGGCAGAGTACTGCAGTAGCCTCAGCATGAGTCCCGTTCTTTGCTGCATCTCTGTCACAGTACACCATCGCAACCACAATAAAAGGAAAATTTCCACACACAAAAAAAACGTATAAAACAGACTCTTCTAAAAGTTAACCAACAGCAGTCATTCGAGTCTAATTGATAAACTTTTACCTAAGTTTTAACTTGAAAGGTTGCTCTCGCCATCTCTTCCTGTCCTGCTTCCTCTTGTGGTTACTATTTGATTAACAGTGAAGGCCTTGAAATACAGCATTTTTGAGTGTGACATTAAAATCTTGCTGGGATATTTTTTCCTGGTGAATAAAACTGAACACAATCGAATGTATCTTAGTCTAATAGTTCTCAAGTTTTCAGCTCCAAGGTGGTCCTGTATCCCAGAATGATGCAGCAGTAACAAACTCTCGTTTGACAAGAATCAACTTGATGTGTCATGTTCAGCAAAACTGTCATTTTGTCAATTTCAATCAACACTAATCTATTTAAGCAGTGATTCATAATTTATCTGTACGTAGTATTAAAGCAGTGTCAAGTGCTATTCCAAAATGAGATGCTTTACTGTGTTTAATGACACTGGCTTTTGCAGTCAAAGGAATGGTCATGTATCATTGTTAAGTAGTATATGCTTTGAAAAACAAGCTTAATTCAATGAACTTTTAAGTTGTCCAGGTGGAGTATAGAGTTTAAATGATGAAATTTCTTCCTCCTTTTCAAGGGAGTTGGTGCCATTATCAGTTTTATCACCTTTAATTTGCATAACTTAGGAGAGGCTTTTTATTTATTTTTATTATTGTCATCGTAATAGTCCATATTAAAAGCAGATCTCTAGAGAAGAGCACAGACAGCAGCTGTTAAACTGAACAAGTGTTTGTGGTGAGGAACAATCCACACCTGGCCCAACTATACATAAAACCCTGCTTCTTTGAATGACTGCACACACACAAAAAAATATTTAAATAAATGGGCATGTGCATGTAAATGTGTAATGTTATTTTTTCTTTGAAAGATTCAAGTTTTATAGAAATGTTAAAGAAATCAAGTGACACTTTAATCTGAGGAGAAACGCTACTGTACTTTTGTTTTTTTGGTTTTAAGTTTAAAGTGAAAAACGAGTATCAGATCACTTCCTCTCATTTAATTGTCTAAATTGGAACATTTTTATAGGAAAAAACTAATCATATTATTGATTTAATCTTGCCAAGAACCAATTATGCAACATAACTTTCCAGTGAACATGCAGCTAAAAATTCAGCAGAAGAAAGTCCAATTCCAAGCAAAGGAGATAAATGGAAAATTAATACAAAAAAGTTTAAATATACTCATGGGGAAATTCAAAATTAGGAGAAAAGGTAATTTTGGTAAATACAAAGTAACTCACAAGAAGCTATTTCTTTAGAATTTCCCACTGGAGAAGAATTCTGAATTGAACTGAAGGTGAAATTTTGACTGAAGGTCATGTGTTTGAAATGTTTAGTTTCAGGATTAGAAACTTAAGTCACAAGAACAATAAAAAAACTAATTTTGCAGTTAACAAAAGCAACGGAGTAAATAAAAGAGATGTGTTTATTTATTTATTTATTTATTTTAATAATACATAAAAATATGCTTGTTTTGGCCTCAGACTGGTTGTTAGTTATTTCTTTTGTTGGCTGTTGGTCAGTTTAACCCTGCACAGCACGGTAGTTTAAGGATTTGCTAATAATCATTGATGAGTTAATAGTCACGGAGAAAAAAACAAACACCAGCTGACACTCACGCAAGAGGACGCTGGAACTTAAAGTTTCACTTTTGGTTTCCAGTAGGACTGCTGCAGTGACGCACCACTAAAAGAGAGGGTAATTAAATCAATATTCTGTTCAGCTGCTCATGATTAAACCCAGAGAAGCCACTGGTAGGAAACAAAAATATGAATACTGAGCTTAAATATTCGTGAAAATTGACATTGATTTATTAGTAATTGCTTATGCTGAATTGTATTTATGGGGCTTTAATTCATTTATGGTGGTTATGTTTAAATCTTTAAATATGAATACTATAATGGTATTGTTAAAAAGGCAACATGAACTTGGTTTCAGGGTAGAATGCTTTAAATGTTTATTTCACGTATCCCAACCTAAAGTATGGAAAAGTTGTATTATATATTTAATTTATTTAAATTTAGAGGGAAACATACAATTAATATAGAAACCACTCTATTTTTATTGTTTTCTTAAACCTAACTCGACTGAACTAAAAGTAAGGAAATAACGGTGCTTTCCAAATTAAAGAAGTAAAGAAGAGGGAGTACGTCTTTTCAAGTTCTTTTCAAATTTGGACAGCAGCGGAACAAAAAACAAAGAACATGTAGCTATAACTTGACAATACTACATTTTGTAAATATAAGTTGCTCATAACAGTGTTGGGATTTCGATCGTTTTTACTTACATATGGAAAATACCATAAATATCTTACAATGCCTCTCCGTTTTGTTATTAATCTGACATTTTGTTGTGATGTCGCAAACAATTCTTAGTTACTTATTTGTACTGTTTTTCTAATGTCTTTTCCTCTTAATTTGTGAAAATAAAAAAAAATGGATCTTTTCATGTGATTACTTAATTTCCAAAAACAAAGTGCAAATTTGTTCCCCCCCCCCCCCTCTCTCTCTCTCTCTCTCTCTCTCTCTCTCTCGCTCTGACACACGCACGCGCGCACGCTGCAGGTTGCATCCTGGCTCTCCAGCAGCAGCAGCAGCAGCAGCCCTGTCTGCACGGCTGCTTCTGCTTCTTCGTGCATTGGGCGGTGATTGATCCCTCTATCGGAAAATGATCCATCGCCGCATGGTGACGTCACGCCGCTGAAAGGTAATAGTTGCTGGGCGTGTTGTGGTTGCTGGGTGGGTTGGTGGGTTTGCACGCTCCACGGGTAGGCGCATGGGTGCATTGAATTGAAACCACACCGGATTTAAAAAAAAAAAAAAAAAAAAAATCACTCACACACAGGTGTGTTCAATTGCACGTGGGCGCGCTCGGGGCTGTTTGCCGTTTTGTTGTGTTGTTCGTGTTGGCGCGTGGAGGAAATGTAGAGGCTGTCACGAGAGGAGAAGAATGGGGATGAGGATGGATGCTTAAGAGGAAGGAGCCAGCTGTGGCCTGCTGCTCCTCACAGCAACATCTGGCCGGTGAGTCGCACTGATAACATGCAGGCTGAACCAGAAAGGAGCGCGGCATCGCTCAAACCGAGCCCGGCTCTCTGCTCTGCAGAGTCGGGAGTGACCTCGTCCTTGGCTGCCGGATGCTGTTGGTGGACTGATAGATGTGCACGTTACATTGACGGGCTGCGTGTAAAATGTACTATGATGAAGACTCAGGCTGTAATATGAGGGAGAGAAATCATGAAGGTGACGGGATGCTGTCGTTTTAAACCTGCAGCTGTACCGTGCGAGTCTATACAACCTTTAAGGTAAAATACAGCTGCTTTTACTAGGGAATGTGCAATTACATGCATCACTGAGACGCCAAATCCCCTCCTGATCAACTGTATGAGATTAAATGTGTTTATACCCTCATTGGCCACTTTATTAGGTACAGAGGACCCTTAATATTGTGGCACCCGGGTTGGTTTTCCTGCTGCTGTGGCCCACCTGCTCCACAGTTTGATGTGTTGTCAGACATGGTCTTCTTTATACCTTGGTTGTAACGAGTGGTTATTCTGTCATCCTGGCAAAGTCTGGCTATTCTTCTCTGACCTCTGGCAGCAACAAGGCATTTTGTCACCCAGAGAACTGCTGCGCATTGGGTTTTTGGTTGTAAAATCTAACAATGGTTGTGTGTGAAAATCCAAGTAATTTATCGGTTTCTGAAATACTCGGACCAACAACCTCGTTCGAATGCTCATTTAAAGCTACAGCAGCTCATCTTACTGTATCTACTTGCTTAAAGGCATTGAATTGCTGCCATGTGATTGGCTGATTAGATATTCCCTTAATGAGCAGTTGACAGGTGTATGTAATAAAGTGGCTGGTGTAGCTATAGGGAAAACACTATAACATCTAATATGAAATCATTACAATTTCCTGTATAAATTGACATCACAGGAAACCATAATCACAATAAGGCTGAGTACTGTTGGTGTATTGTAGTGATATGCGAAGGTCACCAATGACATTACAGGTTTATAAATCAGAAATTAACAGAGTTTTAAGGTCATAGTGAGTCCCTGCAGGATTACCACAGTTTCTAAATCACAATACGGTCCCTGTGATCTCTCAAATCTGAAACACTAAAGGTGTATGACCATGAATTTCTGTTTATCTGTTCCTCTTCCTTGTCAACATCTTGACCCACTTGTAGTCTTTGTCTGCAGGGTCAGGGAGGGTGCCTTAGCAGCCGGCCGGCTCTGGACTATCGTGGTGAGGTGGAGGCGATGGAGGAGGGAGACACAGAAGGGGAGGGGCCCATGGCAGTCAGTGCTGGGCCAGGTGGTCATGGCCTCCCACCTGATGCCGGCAGCAGCACCAACACCACCACCAACCTCCTGGCATCTGTCAAAGAGCAAGTAAGAAAAATAACACTCACACACACAAAGAAAATAAAAATAAAGTGAAATAGCAAATATTCTAATATGAAATGAATTTACAACAGCGAACAGCCAATGAAAGTAGTTGTAAGAGAAACTGGACACTTCTGGACACAGACCAACGGACACCCTTTTACATCAAACTTTAAACACTACAATCAACATGACCATGTGGTCACTTTGCAGTTTTATGGTTGTTTATATTGTCTATTTTGCATCTCTTTGTCATTTTAAGTCTCTAGCTCAAAGTCTATAACTGAGGCAAAGACTGTAAGAAAATTGGAGCATAATCTCCAGATGTGACAGAAAATTAATGGAGAATCTCCTCAACTTTCTTTGAACTAATAATATCCCCTAGGATTCCTGAAGTCTCCACCATGGAAAGGATGAGAGAAGTAAATATAAACTATGTTTTTTAATTTTGACAATTGTTGATGGCTGTAGGTGTAGGTGGCTGATTTGCACAATATTTGGAACAGAAAAAACCTGACATCACAAGATCACCAGTTAATTTGTGTCCTATGTGACTGGAGCTGTTGATAGTTTTAATTTCTGTTCCCTTTGCCTAGATAATCACAGAGTATTCATTTATAGTCTCTCTTTTGGTTCTGACTGGAGTGTATCCAGATCTTCTCCAGTTGTTTGTCGCATTTTGCTCTTATGTCTGTCTTATTGTCATCCTTGGCGCTGCTCAGTCTCTGTGACAGTTATCTGGTGTTAATTGAAGTCTCAGAACCACTGACACTGTCTCATGACACGACCCAGTGGGTTGAGATGTTTTCTGCCACCAAGTTTCAGCTATTATTGACACAGATGTGGTTTATGTGTTAATATGAGGAAAATGGCAATAGAGAGAATGCTGTTATTTTTTATATTTCTTTCTATCTCATCAGCATGGGAGTCTGTCTGTTCTCCTGCTATTAATTATGTCTGGACAGTGGCCAACTTAGTCTCCCAGAGTGTGTGCCTCTGAATCAGGCACAATGCTATTTAAAGCCTTATGATGTCCAATAAAAGTAAATCCGTGCTCATACTTTCAATCTGTAGTTTCTTTGGGGCAGGCAGGCTGCAGATAGCTCTAAAGTCGGGACTGATATGAAGTTAAAGCACAGATTGTTTGAGCATTTTTTGCTTTGTTTTTTTTTTTACTTGATCATAATGGTGTTTGCATTGTTTTTCTGCAGATGTGTTGCAGAGCAGGATATGCAGTAGTTATGTTTCAGTAGCTGTCGGTGATGAAGATGTAATGTGTCAGTCATTTATCCCAGACACAGGTTATATGTTGGCACAGAGTCCGTTTTCCACACGTGTAAAATCACTTTTTTTTGCAATCAACATCCCGAATTTGAATAGCCGCCTTCTCATATTTGTTGGTAGTGGTACACTTGTAGCTCCCAAAATCACTGCAGATGGGTTGGGTACCAAAACTTTACCAAAAGCCTTAGAAAAACATTGAAAAGAACTATAAATATAATAAATATAACAAATATGAGTGGAGTTTACTGCATGAGCAGGAGGATTGTGCTAGATTACCTCTCATGGAATTGCATTGGTTACACATGAGCAAAACATTACGGTAAAACCTGTGTAACTTCTCCTGCAAAATAGTGAAGTCTGTGAAGTGTTTTAATTTGTATAAGGTTATGTCTAATGTTAACTGAATGTTTATGTACATCCCAAATTTCCTCCCAAATTTCATCACTCAACTCCACATTCAACTCGTCTGCCTATGCTTTCTTATAAACCTCTGTCCTCAGCGGAGCTCTATCATGAAGAATTTGATTAAAAAGTGAGAGTGCCCCACAATTGGCTGGGTCAAATTTATTAATTGCCTCCAGACTATCATGTTTGTTCAGAACTTCAAATTTTAGTACATTTTTCTTTGCAAAATCTGTTATCTGTAACAGAGGCAGAGATATTTTAAGTGGCCTGTAGTTGTATAAATTAGGCAAAATTCCCACCAACATACAAATCCTTCATGACACAAATGGTCTTCTGTTTCCAAGCAGAGAAAACTACATCATTCAATTAAAAAAAAAAGCATAAAAGCATGATTTTCACAAATTGGACTGTCAATGTATATGGCCTTGATATGCAATTTTATCTATTCTCATGTGCACATAGTGCCATTAATTGCAAAGCTGTTACTGTAGTATAGTTTCTTGACTTTGTTGGGACCATTGAGCAGTGCTAGCAAGGAGGTCTTTTAACAAAGTGATTGTTCTATACTGTACGTAGCCACGCAGGGCAAGAATATGAGGAAGATGGGACCTCCTCTCCACCGAGCAACTATAGACAGATGAGTCAATCAGTAATATATTTTGAAATCTGGTAGAGGCTTACATATTTTTTGGGAAATCCTAATGGCTTTGTAATTCCAAAGAAAAGGTAAAATAATCTAATTGTTTAAAGTAAGACTGTGTAATAAATCATGGAATAGACTGAAAGAGATGTAGGAACCGTGGTAATAATCGCATTAATCTTTCTTGCTAGACAAATAGTGTCTTCCAAAAATCTATACCTTGTTTAAGCTCAGTCTTGTTAAGCAAATTCTTCTGTGAAAGTTCTCAGTCTTTTTGGTCTTACTCCAAGATATGGATGATCCTCAAAAGTCTTTTTAAAGGGAGTTGATTTTACATGTCAAATCAACCTCCTCAGAAATTGGCATTAACTTACTTTTGTCCTAGTTAACAGAGTTAGTTGCTGATTAATGTTAAAAGGTGATGTATTGACACTGGAGGTTAAATAAATGAACAGAATATAGCGAGATATATTTTTGTCCATTAATGTCAATAGGAGATATTCATATTTTTTCTGATATTGATGGTTAGCGGTTCAATAATTACAAAGACACCCCAATGGTCCCATGATTGTCTTATATTTGTACTAAAATTGAAAGCTACTGTTGGTAGATTGGCCAGAAAAAAATGTTTTTTAGTTTAAAAAACAGGTTGTAGGTTGTCAGAATTACAAACACTTTTGGACTTTATTGAGATTATCGTCTGACACTCTTTTAGACTGTTTTTTTTTCTTATTTGAAGCATAGGCGGTTGTTTCCGGCGCAAAGTCTCATCTTATTTTTAACGCTTGTAAACTGAGACTAGAGAAGGTAGATAATCTCTCATTTTATTTGTTTTCAATAGGCTAAAAGATTATGGAATTATTCATCAGTGATGCAAAAAAAAAAATCTTCCCATTGAAGCTTTAAGATCTGTTGTATCTCCACTAAATTGTCATTGCTTTGATGACCTTGGACATAATTTGCAGAGAAAGTCACATATTGTGACTGAGATATTTAAATAATAAGTCATGTTTTATTTGATTTGATTTCTGTAAAAGTAAACTGCAGCATTTTTTGGAATAAATACAATTGCTGTAAGACATTTTGCCCACAGAGGTAAAAGTGCAAGTGATGTTTTGATTTTGCTGTAGAGGTTTTTAGGGCAGTGTTGTCGTGGGAATATTACTCCACGTACCTTCAACATGGTGAAATATGAGCTTGGAGTAATAGATCCCCTTTCATCTGTAGACCTAGTGGAGTTATTTTCACTTTGAGAAATTTAAGCTGGTTCCCTGATAATCTTGTGAGAAAGGATCTTTCAAATCTAGACAGTTTGCACTCTGGAGATACTGTTTTTCCTCCATTGTAATAACAGAATGACACTTGAACAGCTAACATAGGTCATGGATTCAGCATGACTGTTTTCTTAAGTTGGGCAAAGACAAACATTTTATCATGTAGCTTGCTACTAGAAAATGTAATCAAGTTGCTTTACCCTTCTCCTGGAGTGCTGCTGAAGCATCAAATCTACCGCCTGCAGTTCCTCCACAGAAATGTCAAATTAGACATGCTAAATGGAGCACATCGCTTTTTGCCCTCTATTGTGTTTGGGCCTGATGCTTTTCCACTTTGCTCTCATTCAGTCCATTTAACGCTGGAGTGACAGACATGAACATGGAAAATACCAGAAACCCAAAACCTCCACAGTGTCATTGACCTCTTTAATTTTTGTCACTTCTTGAAGAAAACATGGTGAGTCTGATGAGCTGTTGATCCAACAGAGTGCAGTTTGCTCCAAAAAGAAATAGGAGATGTCTGTTGCTGCTGTTGCATCATTCAGAGTGAAAATGGAGATTCTTGCAGGGCTTCATTACAAATCGCTGTACTTCATGTCATGTCACTGTGGTTTAACAGTGAACTGAATATTCTTGCTGTGCAGTTGTCTGTAAATACACTTTTTTAACTCTCAGTTCTCAAGGCACATGTCAAATAAATGTTTCTTTCAAAGATGACTGCAACATCTGGGAGAAATACTCTTCAGTCTAAGGCTGTGACAAACAACCAGGCAGTTTAGCTTAATGCAAAACATTTTACTTGGATTTAATGGACAGAAAGCAAAAACTAGAGGAATTTACTGATGCAATTCATGAAACAGTCTGAGCCCTTTCAAAATAATGGCAGAAACTGACAAACAGTAATCTTGAAGCTGTGCTATTTGTTTTGAACTGTTTTTCTCTCTGTATGGAAGTCCGTTTTTTCACTTGTTACTGTGCTGCTTGTTACTGTATGTATGTTTATCTTTTCATGGGTCTCTGTGGTCAAATGCATCATACTGTATATTTATTCTGTGTGTGTGACCCCTAAATACATTATTATGTCCTCAATCACATAAAACTCATCACCATAAATTTTGTTTATACTGTTTAGAAAAACAAATATAGTATGCAGAGGTTTGTCTGTCAAGTTGTAAGGTATTCATCTAAGGACTTTTTCGATTTCTTGTGGCCAACAGTATAGTTGCCGTCCGGGGCAGCTCCAAGATTTAAAAGCAGGATCCTGGTCTATGTAACATGACGCACGTGCTCTTGAAAAAGAACATGCATGCTCAGGAAAACTCTTCCCAGGATGGTGAAAGAGAAAACAAAAAGCACAATAAATCAGCAACATTTGGACCATGTCAGCACTCTGCATGCTGATTGATTTTGACAATTAGAGTCAGAAGCACCACACACACCATGCCAAAGCAGATTTACCAAACATCTATTCTGGATGTGCATAATTGTCAGGCCTGTGTGGCCGCTTTCCCTGTAGAGTATCGTCTTATATGAGCTGCTGCATAACGATCTGAATCTGTGGGTAAAACTAGCTCTGTCAATCTGGTTATATCACAGTCTGGCGCTGCTTTACCCCCTGCTGAAAGCTGAGGCTCTAAACTGCTGCTGTTTGACATCTGACATCATTTGAAAACAAACTCCTATCATGTCATATTTTTTGGGAAATTGTTGTGATCTACGTTTGTCTCGAGTCGCCCAAGGTTTCCAGTCACGTTAGTGTTCTGCTACAGAGTCACTGTGGTGGAAGAGGAAGCTAATCTCTCTTGATCTGCAGGCTGAGAATCAGAGAGAATACATCCACATTGGGAGACATTGTTTTTAGAGCTCGTCAACCTGTGATTCTCTTCCCATTTCAATGAGTTATTTACTCTTAGGGAACCCACTTTACCTCCACCTGCCACATCCAGTTAGTCACTTCCTCTGTCTCATACAATCATTTTTGACACCTCTCAGAGGACGAGGACAACCTGTTGCTCTCCATAAAAGGGAGGGCTTGGGTTTATAAAGGGACTGAAAGTGTTTTAATCTAACTATGGGTTGCATGTGGAGGTGTGGAGAGAACCAGAGAGATTGAGAAGCAAAAGCTGGATACGTGCCATTTTAATCTACTGAGGCTGCAGTGGGACTTGCTTGAGAAGCATTTTGTGTGCATTTTGTCTTCCATGTGGTTGCTGAACTTTGGTGCAAAATAGCAGAGAAGTAGAATACATTTAAAAACCTGAGGTGCATTAGCCTGCTCTTCAAACAGTTGTCCTGTTTTAGTCACACTGCAGAACTCCTTAGTGGCACAAGTAAAACTCAACAGAAGGCTCTTTCATCTGTACAGTATATTGTATTGTTCTGTCTGTCACTGGTTTTGACGTCATTACAAATGATGCAAAAGGCAATTTGCAGTCTGATTTGATTGGCCAGAACATTTGGACTGAGATGCATTTCTATAAATCAGGTTTGAATCGACCTTGTTACAAATTAGTTTGGATCAAATTTGGAAAATAAATAAATAAATAAATAAATAAATAAATAAAAATCTTGTCTGTTTTTTGCCACCCAGTCACAACCTGGATAATACCAGAATTTTCCCCTGGAAATCTGAACAAGGACTTAAATGTCTCACTGACAAAATTTGATGCCAAAATGAGTTAGAGAAATGTGTGAAATAAACTGTCAAACTACCTTTTTAAGGTGAAGTATAGAAGTAATACCTCCTTTTTATAGTGGTGAGTTAGAGTGAGAGCAGCAATGTTTTGTAGGAACAGGATTTGGTTGAACATTTCACTGATGTTACAAGTATTGTCTGGATAAACTGCTGGGCTAAGAATAGACATGATAGGAAGCTGGAGGGAGATGCAAAGGTCTGTCCTTGGTGTTAATGGATAATGTCCGGTAGAGTCCCAGCTGGTACAAGATATTGTCTGGCATGGCTTTGAGTTGGCAAGGCATGTTTCCAAACATTATGAGGTGACAGGCTTAGGGCATCGATGCGGCAATTGTTTGTCTCCTGAGGCGTGAGGCAGAAACAAGGAGCGCTGTGTGTCCCTGTCCCAGTCTCTGTGCTGCTCTGAGGTGATGTAAGGAGCAGAGAGATGGCAGAGTCAGCAGTGACTCTGTGTGCAGTAGGTTTGAATGTTTATCCTGACAGTATTTAGGGAGTCAGTAACACATCTCACAAAGTCACTAATACTTCAGCTGAGGTCCTGTCCAGGAGGTATATTATTATATTATCATCAATTAATTTGGAGTCCAATCTTTTTCATAATGCAATTAAATGATTGATTAAAAGGATTTAATTTTCTTTTTATTATCTGATAGAATAATGAAGTTGGATCTGTAGATGTGGCATTTTTGTGTTGAGTTTGCATGCCGTGTGTGTGTGTGTGTGTGTGTGTGTGTAGGTTTTCTCCCTCAGTGCAACAAATCCAGACTGTAAACCCAAAATAAAATGTAGGTGCGAATTAGGGCTACGTAATCAATCATTTAAATATTTTTAATCACAAATTGGAACAGTGCAAATAGTAAATCACTTACTATTGGCTGCAATTGAAGATATTTGTCCTGCAGCTCAAGTTACAGGGTTTGCACTTTACAATTAATAGTTTCAGTAATATTATTTCTAATGACTCACAATACCTTACATTCCTAGCAGTGGAATATAGAAAATTTATTTTGATGGTATCTTATGTGCAAATGCTCCATCACATTTTAAAATTATTATAAGCTGAATAGTGAACTGAAGCTTGTCTTCAAAATGATTCCAAATCACACTTGTCCTTAGGTCCTTAAACCTTACTGTGAATGTGAGAGTCAATGTTTGTTTGTTTGTATAAAAGAAAAGGAAAATCCCAAACCTCTGTAATTGTAATTTTTCGGGGGGGGGCACACATTTCTCCAACTGACCTGAAAAATAACCGCTGCTGGAAAATCTACACTAATTAACACAACAAATTTAGAATCTCTGTCTAACCAGTGTAGCCTCATGGGAATCATTAAAGTTTAATACAGTTTGATGAAAAGCGACACTCAGGTCAGTCTTGTGTTTCTGTGTCTGATGGAGTTCTTCATATACTGTCCCCCTGTACACCTGAACAAATCACTTTGTTCTTTGCTGTCTGCTGCTTCTGTAGCATGCACACCTCGACGGGAGGAAACAGACGACGACGAGACTATTAAATAAATCACTGTACGCCATCTGACTTTATTGAGACTACCAAGGCTCCATGCATCACATGGCCTCAGCTGACCCAAATACAAAATATCAAGAGACATTAACAGGCTTTAAGTGTCTTTTGTATTTTTTAAGGGATGCATGCTTTGAGGGACTTTCACCCTTCAGTACTTGGGGAAAAATTGCATAGATAATTCATGTGATTTGGTGTAATTAAATCTCACACATAAATATAATTAATTTAACAATTAATTATATTTATAAGTTTAGACTATTATAAGTTTACAATAAATTTAATGTGGAAATAACGAAATAAATTATTTATTGACTTTAAATTGTTGAAAAAAAAGATTGAATTGAATAAAAATGGTTTTATTCCTCATCCTACATTTTGTTCCTCATCTCTGCTGATCACAAATTGGGAACGTTTGTCCAAAGCAAAATATTTCCTTCGTGATCTCAAAACTTTAAAAACTCTGTCACTGTAAACAAGTAAACCTGATGGGACATTTGATTTTAACTGACTAAATCTATTTCCTGAATTACTGCACAGCATAGTTTCCTGCAGGAATATGTGCATCTTCCAGCCACTTCATTTTATATTTTTATTAGACAGCTGATTCTCTGCCACTGGTCCACGATGACACCAGCTGCTGTTTTCTCGAAGATTTATGATGCAGCTGGCAAGCTTCTGTGTTATGTAACAGAATACAAATTAGCGGCTGCCAAAAGTCTTGTCTTTTTAGCTACAATCGGCAAAAACCTGCTCCATTTTACACTTGAGCAAAGATTTACATCTATACCAGCTCCTGTGTTTCTGAAAAAAAAAATCTTGGATATTTTAGTGTATTCCCTTGATTACTTTGTTGGATTTCTTCCCTGTGTGTCTGTTTTGTTTTACTTTTTGCCCTTGTGTTTTTCCATGACTACCCACCCACACCTATTCATAATTGTTCCCTATTTGTTTCCATTTGTTAGGTACCACTTCGTCTTTTCTGTTATTTATACATATTCCAGCATTCTTCCTTCTTCTTCCTCTGCTTTTGTGTGACATTTCTTTTTTTTGTGTGTTTACATGTTACCAAACCTGTTTTGTTTTGAATTAATAGCTGCCACGAAAGCACCTCTAAAAAACCCACAAAATCCTGAAAAATTGAATAATTTACTGCAATTGGGCATAAAATAAGGAACAGCAACCAGTGTGAGGGACATGATAAATTACTTTTTCAAAGTAGCCTTTAATTGTAACCCCAATAATGAACCACAGAGCCAAATGTGTGAAGGATACAAATGGCACATGTATAAATAATGTACAAGTAATGTTAGAAATGTAGTGGAATATTGCAAAAATAAAAAAAAATAAGTACTCTGATACATTTAATTTGATGGAAAATGTGATTTAGGTCATTCTACATGCATGCATTTGCACATTTGATTTTTTTGTGGATGAATCCTTAAAAAGAATGGAATGAAGCCATAAGGATAAAAAAAAATGTACATCTATGCTTTAACTAGGTTAAAACAAAAAAGTTTGGTCTGATGCAGCAGCAGCATATACAGGAGCTCCATCACTGCCACCACCTTTGTGAGGAACAGATAAAATTAAGATTAAAGTACAACAAATATAAGAAAACATCTCCACCTGATACAACCTGGAGGAGGTGACTCTTTTTACAAGATTTGACCCAGAAAATCTCATAATAGTAATAAAAAGACAGTTGGTGGTCTCTCTTTTGAAAAACAGTATGAACACAGATTCAAATTGAGGTCACTCTTGCATACTCGGGCAGTTTCTTCTGACTTGTATCCTGTGTAATTACATTATCTATAGTTAAGTCCATTTAGAGACTGTGGACACAGCTATGATGTTTTGAATCTCATATCCGCTGTGACATATTTAAAAGTTTGCAGTCCCTTAGAAAAGATCAAAGAAGCTGAGAAATAAGTGAAGATGCAGAGTGAAGAATAAATTGTGACTCCCATTTAATTCTAACTGGCATCCAATAGGTCTTTAAAAAGGAAGTGTAAATTGCAGTGCGATGGCGGATGGCGGGATATAATCATTGCTATGACTGTCGGTGTAGGAGCTCCAGTTTGAGCGGCTGACTCGGGAGCTGGAGGAGGAGCGGCAGATCGTCGCGAGCCAGCTGGAGCGGTGCATGCTGGGAGCGGAGTCACCTGGAGGAGAAAGTAGCAGGTTGATTTAATGGCATGGTGTCATGCCCTGCGCTGTTTTACACAGAATTACAAAGCAGTGTACTTTTATTAATGAACCACATGAAATACTGTTACACAACAAAGTCATTATGTTTTCATTTACACATGCCTCTTAAAAGCTGTGCATGAGTGTTGGATTTGTCATGATGTCTGTTTTTAGCCTTTTTCAAAACTAAAAATAATAGAGAAAAGTGCATGGGTTTTTACTCCAGCCTACAATAACCTAACAGAACATGACTAATTAATGCAAAGGAGTGTTTCATAATACATGATTTTATATAAAGCAAATAGCTTTGTTCATGATAGCACTTGGACTCTCGAGTATTCTTCTGTCAGCCAAGAGTTTCAGGTTTGCAATACATCTTTTTTTCTTCAAATAATGTTGATACAATCACATATTGAGATGATGATAATAATCCCATTTTGTTTGAGGCCTTACGGTCTAATAATTACTCAGGACTCAGCAGATCTTTTGATCATTTTAACAAAATAAATGCACTGAAAATGATTGTTGCTATATGAATCACAGTAAATCATAGAAAGCCACAGACTGCTCTGTCAAACCATGTAATCTTAAAATATGTAATCTAGTTGTTTAACCAGTTGACAGTGTTCTGTCACAACCCATTGACATCATCCTCAGCACGTTTGGAAAGCCACTGAATTCAGAGCTGAGCAATATTGTAACCTTTATGAGAAATTAAAAAAATATAATATCTTAAATATTAATGACAAAATAAAAATAAATAAATGGAATAAAGTCTGAAGCGCTCCAGGTTAGATTTATAAAGAACTTACCACTGTTTTGATTATAGCTGTTAGACTGAAATCAGTGATATTCTGTGCATTGTCTTCTGACTGGCTTTCATAGAAAACATAATCCAACTATTTATAGTAAATATCAATGGCTGCATGGATGATCAGGGCATGATTACAAGGTTCAATAAAGGAATTTAAGTTCAAACTATAATGATAATAACAGAACTTGCCTGTAGAAGGAATGAAAGTGATGGTAGCAAAGAAATTCTCAATAGTTGCATATAGTCTATATATGCACACAGAGGCTCCTTTACATTTGAACACTGCAGTCTTTCTTCTCTGTCTGATTCAATATAAAGTATTCGAATGTGACACTGATTTGATTTACATCTCTTGTCTGCTCTCGCCTCCTCTTCATCTTCTCCTCTCCCTTCTCTGCTTAAGCTCATCTGAGAAATTGTATGCATGGAGATCTGCAGGTATGATTCCTTCCTTTGAACCTCTCACATTTTATTATTAAAAAGCTATTTTTGAAAAGACACATTTGCTAAAGGATTTTGTCTATTTCAAGTTTTACCATCTTATGCTGTAAGTGAAACTGCAAACAAAATTTTGTTGAATTCTAAACAATACAGCTTCAAATAAAATACATTCTTCACCATTTAACGGAAGTGTTTTCCCCCTGATGTAACTGGAAAACCTCCAAAGGGCAATGCAAAACAATTTTTCCATCGCATGGGCTTTAAATTTTCTATTCTGTTACACATTTCTCTCCTTCATTCCGTGATCCATCAGCCTGCTTTCCAAGCATTGATATATTTCATCTCGTACTTGAAGGGGATCCCATCATTTCAGCCCACCTGCATCAGTTACATGTAAACAGTCTGTCCAGTGTGTTATTTAACTGAATAACAGATGCTCTGGCAGGTGGAGAGTCGCAGGGCGGAGCCATGGAGGCTTCTGGTCGTCACCTGGAGGTGGAGGACGGACTCTATCTACCAGAACCAGACCGTGCCTCCCTGCATGACAGTGAGGGTCTGTTAAATGTACACAAAATGAGTAAATGCATGTCTCATATCACAATTTCAGGAAGGAACAGAGAATTATGATAACCATTACACTGTATTTCACATAGTGTTTTCTTAAAACGTCCAGGCACTGTAGGATTTAAACATATTTGCTGGTAAGCATTTGGGGCACCAGGACAGAGTATGGAGTCAAAATAAACTACATTCATTGATGACAGAATAATTTCAACTTATGCAGGATACAGAATATTAAATAGTTCACTTGATAAAAAGATCAATTTGCTGAATTTGGTCTTGCTATGGCATTTGCTGGGAATAAGATTAATAAGTCAAACTACTGGAGTTATCTTTAAAGCTCTAGTGCATGATTTTAAATAAATTATTTTTACAGTTAAACTATTGTTGAATAAGTTCACACAATAATGATTAGGTCTATCAGTCACACACAACTCCATGTTTCTTAATAGAGCAGCGTTCATATCTTGTGCCGAGGCGGTGACATTCCTGTGCTGCACAGAGGAAGTGTCTTTTTTGTGTCAAGTAAAGTGGGACAACTGCAAACAGGTTGGAATATGAAGGAAAACACAAAGAAGCAGCCACAAAAGGCTTCAGAAATGTGTCCCCACCCACCCCTGCTCTGTATACACACAAATGCTCCCTCAGTCAGGTTTGATAGTATTTCTTGACAGATCCTGTTTTTAAATGGACACAACATAGAATGACACAATATAGAAATAATTTGTTTCAGTTCATGAAGACCAAACAGAGGCAGAATAATAGCATCAGTAACAAAAAACACCAAAAGTTACACATTGTAATTGTGCAAATTCTATTTAGTCTTGCTTTTTTTTGAATAATCTTTTATGTCCATACAGGGATGCAGCCTTTATTCACATTGTTCTGATGAGGTGAATGATTACCACAAGCTACACACTGCAACTTTAATGCCAAGTGGGAGAAATCGATAAGAAATCCCACAGGTCTCACAAATATGAAACTCAATTGCTCCGATCTGTCTAATATATAATGTACAAGTCAAAACATTTTGCCAATAACATCTACTGTCTACACATGCAGATCTGTTTAAATGTCCACTCTCCTGTCCAAATTTAGTTTTATCTTTTAACTGTCATGTTGACGTTTCACGTACATTCACAGCTGAAGCACTGCAGGACAAGCACCAGCCTGTCACAGTCAGATATGAGGCATATTAGAGTGTTTACACATAGGGAAGCTGTATATGCTACTTTTAGTTTTTATCTTCTGAGAATTATATCCCAGATAAAGATGTGACTGATTTTTAGTGTTTGGGATGTTAAGAATAACATATATTTGTATTAAAGTTTGAGTGATTGTTACTGTAACAATATCCTACTATAGAAGGAAAAATAGGCCATTGTACAGTGTGTACAGATTCAGAAACAGCATAAAAGCTTCATGCATTTGCATCTTTTTATATATAATGCCTGTAACAAGTTCAAAGCTTAGTGAGATAATATGCAAATCATTAAACTGCAGCGACTGATGTGATGTCGGTTGCACTGATAGCTTTGATCACAACTGAAATTGCTCTGATGATTCACTGAGTGGGAAGAATATGCAGAGTTTCCTCACCCTTTTCTCTTTGTTTCCTGTCAGACTCGGGAGGTCACTCAGCCCAGATGACCTCATATTCAGATAGTGGCTACCAGGACAGCAGTGTTAGTTACTATAGCAACCAGAATGTGGTGCGTTCCGAGCCCCGGGCTTCAATATCACGAAGCCCAAGAGCTGAGGGTCAAGCGTCAGTGCAGGTAGGCCTGATCTCCACTAGGTTACACTGGAGAGTTTTTAATATGTTTGTGGTGGTGTTTTGTGATTTATTTATTTATTTATTTATTTATTTATTTTTTTGGTGATGTGACAATCATGTATCCACAAGTTTTAAATGTTTCATAGAAAAATGAGAACTCTTGACATTCGATTCAATACTGGTACTGGTACCATGAATTTACCATTCAATATAAGTAAATTATTGGTACCAAATAGCCCTAAAGGATACCTTTTTCTACGGTATTCGACCCCTTTTATAATAAACAAATGTAGATAAAATAGTGAAAAATAAGTCCAAATTTCTTAGTTTCAAAAAATCGAAGCTCACATTTAAAGACAGAGCAGTTCAGCTTTCTCTGAGGAGCAGGAAACATTCATGTCATACTTTCCCCTTTGGTAACTTAACCCTTTGGTAAAATTTATTTTAAAATTTATTTAAACATTGTTAGTCAAGGGTACCCATGTACTTTGGTGCTTTTTGTTTTTTTTCCAAATTCAGCTGGAGAGAGTTGTCAGTGAGCCTTTGTGTGAAGTGAATGGTGGAGTGTTGAAAGACTGTGATGGAGTTATTGTTATGGTGCAGGTCTGGTATAGCAGTGTTGTTAGAATACGTGTAATATGTAGTGATTGTTTAGGTTGAGGTGATTGCTGTCATACAGCCGTTTGTGTAGAGTGTTAGGCGTCATCCACATTCCTCCGTTTTCAATTTAAAAAGATTATAAAAAAAAAAAACCTCAAACTGATTAATCGACTATCAGAATAGTTGGCAGTGAATTAAAAAATCAGTTAATAATCAATTTGTTGTTGCAGCCCTAGTCATATGCACAGATTACTACCTGCACCGACGCTTGACCCTGAAACACTGTTTTTACCTGAAGGCCCATTTTCAAATGAAAATGCAGACGTTTGCTTATAGCTTCTAAAGCCTCACATTCAAATCATTTTATATCTTCAAATTATTCATACACCGACACCAACAGCTCCCTTTCACTGTGACTAATAATTAAATGGTGCTTGCGTGACAGTAGAAGCACAAGTGACAGATGATGATGGGTCCATTTGAAATTTTCCCTGATTTATTTCAAAAAACAGCAGCCCTGCTAGATGAGCTTCCGTCTCTCGGCTCTTAATTTTCCTCTGAGGCGTTCAAGGCTTGGATGGATTAAAGCAGCACATATCAACATCCACTTGGCTGCGCCTGTAATTGAGAGACATTTTACATTTGGTAATAAGGAGGAAAAGTAAATGTTTGTTCCCATAAATATGAAATATTAAGTCATCTCTCCTTGGAAAACTAATATATCTACTAGTCAGCCCACAGTATAATGAATTTAGACATTTATTCAAAGACATACTCTTTCAGTTACCCAGACAAATGATGAAGATAATGATGCGCTTCATCAGACAAGATGAAGTGACTGCCTCCAAGTGTCATGTCACTCGTAATTGGCAGGTATATTTGCAAATGCTTATTTTTCATGTATTGATTAAACAAATAGAAATGTGGAAATTATTAATTGTCAACATTATTATGACTGTTATCCTTATTCTTGTAGATCATTGAACAAACTGGGGGAATAAAGTCTAGATCAATAAAAGCTCTGCTGTCTTAATGTATATGTACAAGAGTATACTTTTTATGAATGATATATTGGTTATAGCAAATGATAGTTACTCTGGTAAATACATTTGTGTTCAGACTTTTATTCTCCAAATTCACATTACTTTTTGGTTTGCATTTAATGGCGTGCTGCATAATCATAAATGTGGCCTAACAGGCATTTTACTAGACATTAAGCACACACTCAATTGTATGCATAATTTAATGTAATGGTGTTTGCACCTGTAATGACCCGTAGAAAAGAGAGGGCATTTTTATGAAGCTTTAATAAAAACAGATGCTTCATAACTAACAGCTATAATAATTAATATTAAACTTCATATTTACAGTTTTGGTAAGCTGTAACATTTCTCTCATCTCCTTTCCAGGCATCGAGTCGGGTTTTGCGGAGGATGATGTCTCTCCCATCCAGGAGCCAGTCTCCTGGGTGTGGGACTGCCGGCACTGTCTCGCCCTCCCGCATCTCCCTGCGAACCTCTCAAGGCAGCACCTATGACTCCCCCATTTTGTCTGAACCCAAACCACTGGCTGCAGTGTTCCCTGGTACCACCATGCCTCCCTCCTGCCCATCACCCACCTCCCCAACCACCAGCACTCAGGCTCTGGCTGGTGGTGGAGGAGGAGGAGGAGGAGGAGAAGGAGCTTTAGGGGGAGGTGGTGTTGGACGCTTGGGTTCCACCCTCTCTCTCATAGAAGGGAGAGGTTTGACGGGGTCCCCGCTGCGTTCAGGGATGACAGCGGTGCCACAGCACTACGGTTCCACACTGCCCAGACAGAGCCAGCCACTGGCTTATGGAGCTGATCCTTACGGCCTATACCAGAGGAGCGCACTGCCCCGACCTGACAGCCTCATAGGTTAGTGTCACGTCCACATATCATGCTTTTAGTATATTTGTCCACATTATTTCAGTGAAACTGCAAAATTACTTAAGAAAAAAACAATATAATATTCAGTCATTCTGTAAATCAGTTTAGAGCGGTGTTTCCCAAGCTTTTTAACATGGGAGACCAACTTTTAAAATTGACAAACTACTGTAACCAGATCACAAAACATGTGTAAATACAAACATGTCTCTGAATATTTCTGTAAAATATGTGATAGGAAAAGATCTGTACACCTTAAAGCTCATATTTAAAAGTCTTTTATTGCCAGTGATGATTTAAGTATAACAGGCACTTCCTCAGACATTGGTAAATATAGAGTCACCATCATAAAATACCCTTAAACACACTTAAATAATCTGAGGAAGAGCCTGTCACCCTTATTTGATTGATCCAGCACCTTTCTAAATATTTTACCCACAGGTGCTTGTCCATTTTCTAATGTCTCATGCATGTTATACAAACATTTGAGTAAAAGGTTGGAAAAACTGCAGATTTATTTTGGGATCCAAGGAAATTCTCCTGTGACCCATCTGTGGGTCTTGACCCAGTCTTTTGGGAATGGCTAATGTTGAACAACAAATTCAGTTTTCTCAAACGTCATTGTCTTACCATTAATTACCATTAGGAAGTTCTTTTTTAAATAGATTAATTAAGAAGTGTGTTAAGTGGTTGAATTGGATGATATTATGCATATAGAATAACATGTCTGCCTCAATGTCCATGCCTCATAAGTAGATATGCAGAGGCATCGCATGTTTTTACCTCCTAACTGTCTTATTTTATTGAGCATCACTTGAGACGCAAAACATTTTGTGTTCAATATCCTGTGTTCAAAGTCCTGGCCATGTTAAACATACACAAGAATTTACAGTTTTTCTACATAAAACTTTTTTAAGTGTATTTTGGGTGTAGATTGTATGAAATGTTACACCTCTGGCATTTCCAACCGTTGCATTGATGTTCTGAGATATTACACAGAGACATGGAAGACTCATGAATGCATACGGAGTGAAAGGTGCAGTTTCTCAGCTTTTAAGTTGAGGAAAATATTCATCCAACCAGGTCAAAATCTGGGGCAGAATGAAAAAACACCTTGAATTCCCTTTGTAAATGGCTTACACTGCTGCAGCATTAGATGATTTGAGTGCTGCCATGTGGGTTTTCAGCAAACCGTTTTGTAAATACACACAACTGCAGTTCTTAACTGCTCCACAGCCTTGACACAATCTTTATTGGTCATTTAATAACCTTCGTCAGGGTAAAGTTGCCGTAGCAGAACTGATTTTAATATCCTAACACAACATTTTTACTGAGTGTAAACTCTATAGATTTCCCTGAATCTTTGTGAAGAAGTGGGAATCATTAAATAAAGCTGCATGTTGAACAAGGTAACTGTCTTGCACACTGCAAGCTTGGCAGGTGATTTTATCTTGTATCCAGGGACCGGGAGTTAATTCCCTGGGTTTGTAATGGCATTATCTCCCTACAGTGGCAGATAATGCAGCTGTATTTGATAGAATTTGTATTATTTGAATGCAAATATGAAAAACGTGACGGTTTTCATATTCATATTTCATCTTTGACGGGGAGAATTTCACTTGTACCATAACATATAATCAATGCGGACCAACATAAAAGAAAAAACAAGCCTGAGAGACATCACACTGAAGTCAACCACCTACAAACTCTTTCTATTCATTCATACTTATTATAAATATACGGTGTGAATATTCATAGTACAGTGGGTCACAGTTGTAAAGTGCTTCTACTAGAATTTGTCTCATTTCCTCTATAAATATTAAATGCAACACATTGCTTCTACACTACAAAATACCATGTTTAGCAAATATTAAATTATTGTTTGTTAAAATGAAATAGCCTACAAAATTTTACTACTAAATGTATATACATACGGCTTTTAACCATCCTTATGTGTCTTTATTGGTAATATTTTTTTTAGATATTATGAATGCACTGTTATAGCTATGAGAAGATATTTGAACATTTCAAGTGTTTATTATTAATGTTAAGTATCTTCATCAATGAGCCATGCAAAATTACACATTTGGAGTGCTGCGTTTTCATTCATTATCTGTTTAAACATGTTCAAGCATCCACTTGTAGATTATTATGCCTAGTTTTTGCTCATTGTGTGAACTGTTGCGTTTCTCTTCTTTATATTGTAAAGGTTTTGGTCTTACTATGTAGAGTGCCTTGAGATAATGTATGTTGTGATTTGGTGCTATACAAGTAAAATTAAATTGTTAATTAAATTAAAAATAAATATTAATAACAGGCAGATTCAATAACAAAATGCTCGCCCTTCTTTTCCAAGTGTTTTGGAGAACCTATGTAGCCTTCAGTTAGCATTGAATCCCAAAAAATTTGTTTGTCCATTGTGGGCTTCTGTAAAAAATGTTCCACCACTGTAGAGCTGATCTGGCTCCTGATGTAAATGTAAAAGCCATTTTACGCAATCAGGTGATTATACATTATTAAAAACATTAAGTATAATCATCTACAGTTTCCACAGCCTGTCTGGCTCGTTTAATGAATCTGTCCAGCAGTGACCCGTTAATGGCGTCCACCGCAGAGGAATAGTGGATGATGACTCGGACGGTGGGACGGAGCTCCTCATATCCGATGAAGACAATGTGGACACTTCACTGGCTATATCTGGTTGGGTTGCAAAACCCCAGGCTTCGATGGTGGGTCAGGCAGACGACGACCCCTCGCTCTTCCCCATGTTGGATTTAGGCCTCCATGACGTGTGTAAACGCGCCACTGTCAAGCTCAATATCCACTGGCAAGAAGTCCAGCGTGAAGCGGCAAATGCCTTGTTACGACGGAATAAAGCTGCCAAAGATGAAGAGGCCTGTGTTGGGGGACAACACTTATTGGCAATAATTTGATTTGTTAATAATAACTAAATAATTATTATTAATAATTACTTGTTTATTAAATATTTTTGAAAAATCAATTCGGGACACCACCCTGAAAAATAAAACAATCAATTTATGCCTTTAAAATCAGTGCACAACATAAAATGTTAATAGGTGTGAGAGAGAGAAAGTGGGCGTGGTTAAGCGTGGAAAAACAAAGTAGGGAAAGAAGAACGGGAGAGACGCGACGTGGTTCGTTACCGGTGACGTCACTCTCACTTCCGCAACCAAAATGGCGGACCTTGGGGGGAGAAGCAGCACACCACAAGATGGCGCCAAAGAATAGGGTAAAGAATGCCGCAGATCTCGGACCGAAGTGCATGAGCAGCAGTGAGGCTATAGCCACGCATGTTCGGCGCAAGATGGCGTCTGTGAAAGTCTGAAAAAAAGAAGAAAGTGTGTACAAGGACGGAAGTTCAAAGCATAACTAGTATGAATGAACAAAGGATCACGTGCAGTGTGATGGCAGTTAAACCACATAGGCTGACGCAGGCGAAGCCAAGTGAGTCTATGAATTTAAAGTTTACAAAGCCACCGTCTCCACACGCGATCTGTCTACTCATCGGACACGGCGAAGGACTGCAAACAACAATAAAACATAAGAAGCGATCAACATCATTCTAAACAAGGCAATTAAACAACAGTTTAAACACGGAAAAAAATTTGAGTTATAGGAAGGTGTGGATGCACAGTCCGACACGTTCAACACAAGGGAAACAGAACACATTACTAACTGCCCAGACTCTTGATGGTCCTACAGGAATGAGCTCGCTGGCTAAATCTGACCACTCTGTCAACCAAAGAAAAGGAGGACCTCCGCGACACCCAGATTTCATCCCAGGGCCTCTTTGATGAGGCAGTCACAGCTATGCAAAAGACGTGTGAGGAGAAGAAAAAGGAGGATAAAACCTTGAAGCTCTGCCTCCCAAGGAATGTGACCATGGTCGCGTCCCCAAGCCCAACACAACTTTCGCCCAGTCAGACTTCAAGCAACTCCTCATGCACCACAGAGGACACCCACTTCAAAGGGTCATGGCAGAAAAAGCCTCAGTCACAAGACAGGTCCTGGCCTGATCAACCAGCCCAGTCATCCTCCCTGAATGTGAGGAAAAAGAAGTGGCGGGCCTGATAACGTCCATGGATATGATGAGCGAAGTGGCCGCCCTCCGGCCCCGCTCACATCAACGGCCCTGTTCATGAGCACGTTCCCAGAGCTTGGTTTATTTTGGCGCACAGAAGACGGCACGTTCTACCCATTCCATGCTTCACATGTAGAGAAGCAGGAACAGTGTTCAAAAGTTGGATCCACAAAGTGGTCCCAACATTTGTTTTGTAAGCACTTTTTACAGTCACAAAAAAATTTAACTTGTACCAATTGCCGCATTCAGGCTGTGTGCCGAGGGCAGAGTTGAAAATAAAACAGAACCAAAACAAAGAGAGCCAATGTTGCAAAACATTTCATTTCTTTATCAGATGGAGTGACTCCTCTGTCAGGCCCAAACATCCCCGTCACGAGCCTAGCGGAACGTGACTGGGCTTTTCAGACCAAGCGCTGTGGCATTCGGGTACCACAAGAGGTAAGAGCGATCAGAGTAATCCCTCCAGATCAAAGTCAGAGTGGGTTTTACTCAAGATATTTTCTGGTTCCCAAGAAAGTAAGGAGCTATGAGGATCATAGACAGCCTCTCCTCCCGTAACCTGGCTAGGGTCACAGGGATTAGAGCTATTACGCATCTTCATTGACAGTTCTGCAAACTGCAGGAAGAGTGATCAGCTGTTTGTGTCCTAGATGAAAAATCACCTGGGTAAGCCAGTCACGAAGCAACGTCTGGCTCAGTTGGCCCCTCTGAACTTCTGAACAGCAATCTGGAAGTCAGTATTTTCCAATGTGAGAAACAAATGCTATTACTTGCTTAACCCCCATTCTCTGAGTAGCATGAGTGTCTCACCAGACCGCCCTCCATGCTCCTAAGCGATGAAGAGGTGAGCATTCTTTTTTGAATAACAAGCAGCACAGTGTCAGACAGCTATATAGGTGCAGGCTCCCTACTGATGCGCTTTGCTTCAGCCAATCCTGGCTGGTGGAATGCAATAGGAGCTTCTGATGAGGTCACATCAGAGGCTCGTTCATGCTACTCAGAGACCTGGGATAGCAAGTAACCTAAAGGTAAGTGTAGATTCTAGGTCAAATGATTGATTGGTTACTTGGCTCACTGTAGCCTATGTTTGCTTTGTTGTCAAGATACAGTAAATACTGAATTGGGAGTGAGCTGCAATCACTGAAACATTGCGGCTCAGCCCATTTCCTGTTAAGCCTTCTAACGAGGACCCGACTAACACCTCAGTCTAAGATTGATTCAAATCACATAATGAACTGGGTGGAATTAGAGGCAGGAGTTTGAAAAGGCCCCAGTGTGGAAGCATCACTGTTCGCTGCTTCAGCCACTGCAGGTGTGGAGAAAGTACATGTCTATCCTTAAGGCCTGTAACTGAAATTATTTCTAATATTGATTAAAAAGTCAGCTTATTTTAGTTTTCATTATTCATTAAAAAGTAAAGACCCCAGATTGATTAGATTTTGTGTATAAATCTAAATATATTCAGTTGGTAATGAAAGTAAACAGAGAAAAGCAATAAATATATCAGTCTTTTTGGATTCACATTAGTTGTTACCCTGGCAACTGTGTTTCTTCATGGGGCCCAAAGAAAAATATATGTAGGGCATACAACTAAACCTTTAAACCTAAAACGAAAAAACTATAACCAACCCAATAAAAATGAATAAGGAAATGCAACTATTAGTCTGTTTTGATTATTTGCACTTAACAATTTTGGCTGTGCAGTGTACAGTAAACTGCAGCCCATTTAAATAGAAAATTCCCAAATACAAGTATATGATAATGATTTTATTAGTATGATGATGTTATGATGAGACGTCCATGGAGTTAAAACCTTTGACTTTGTTCTTCATTGATTGTTTGAGACAGCTGAGACTGGCTCTGAAACTTGAGAAGGGATTATTCCCATTCTCCTGCCACGGGTGGTTAGAAATGCACACACTGTCACTTTAAACTAAATGTAGCCATTAGGGTCTTAGGGTTTGAAAATATACATCTTTTTTCTCTGTGAAGTGTCTTTAGAAACATAAAAATGCCAGCTGTTTTCTCTTATGAACTGATTGTTGACAATTGTGCCGCACACTGCTGTTTGTCCAGTGGAGGATTTACTGTTGTAGTTGTGCTGCTGATGCTGCAGCAACACAGATTTATCTCTCTGTCCCGCCACTGTCACTTTACTAGGCTACGCCCACTGACCCATATAGAAGTGCTTCTGTCACAAACCCCCTTGGGAGCATCAGCATGTGATTATCAGCTGACTGACGGCACTGGAAGGGGCTTTATAATGCTGCTATCAAGTGTGCAGTTATTTTAATGTAGTCCATTTTCATATGATGCTTTTATGTTGCTGAAAAGTGTGTGTATGTGTGTGCGCATGCACATCAAGAGTGTTTGGATGTCCTTGATGTTGATATGCTTTAAGGCACATTTTGTGTTGTGTAGTTGTGCTTGTGTGGAAAAATAAGCAGTAGAAGTGTGTTTGGGGGTGAGTGTGTGTGTGAGAGAGAGGAGGAGGCAAAGTCAGTGAACTAAATGAAATGCCTCCTATTCTCTAGCTGAGTGATTTTCATGCTGTTGTGCTGGGGCTGGATATATATGGCCAAAATATTATATTAACAATTAACAATTTAAACCCACATTACATGAGGGACACAAGATTAGGCTATTACTGATCAGTGGCACTAACAATCAAAATTGCAGAGTAACCAAAACACAAATGTCTGATGTTACGCTGTGAAAGCAAATGACTCCATCATCACCACCTCTGAGAGAATATGTGTGTCATATGTTTCACTGATTTTCAGAGGCTGAACCCCCCCCCCATGCCCTAAAGCAGGGGTGGGCAATTATTTTCCACAAGGGGCCAAAGGATATACTTTAAATATTACTGAGGGCTACATTAAACTCTGCTCAGTACTCAATTTTGTCTTTTTAAAGAGCAGTAAATTGTATTGTTTTGGTAAGGGTTGGGCAGCATACAAACACACAAAATTGATGGCAAGGCAGACTAGTATTACTATCATTCAAGTATTACTAACTATTGAAAATAAGAAACTACTCTTCTAAATAATGAATACAACTATACTATACTGTGGTGTCCTGTAGTCAGTATATTATCTTACACCACCAACAGCGGCCATGCACGTGGTACACATCTGCTCACTTACACACACACTCACACACACTAAAGCTAACAGTGTGGATGCAGTGCAACTCTTCGACTAGCGACTTTACATACAAGAGTGACAGAGCTCTGCTGTTTAGATAATAAGATAATAAACAGGGAGGGAGATCATGTTGATACTGTTCTTAGTGTGGTCATTTGATATAAGCTGCACACGTTGTGTGGATAGAAGGAGCAGACAAATCAGCTGACCTCTGTGTATGTAAAAGAGAACGAGAGAGAGAGAGCTGCGGGACAGGGAGATGAATGAACGGAACAATATTATACATGAGCGTTGATTCTGTCGCCACACATCGATCAGTGTATGGGAATCTCAGGAAACATTAGGTGCACTCCAGAGCCCTGTTATTTATGTTTATTATTTCTAATTAACCTCACGCGGGCCAGTCAGGGCGGGTGGAAGGGCCACATATCGCACGTGGGCCATATAATGCCCAGGTCTGCCCTAAAGCGTCTTCATAATTAGATCGCTTTTTGAACTGATTTGCTCTTAGATCAGAGGATGAAAAACCCTCCACCCTGCTTTTTTGACATTGCAGATAAAACTGTATGACCTGTGTCACATGAGCACAGCAGTTGGATTAGGTTTGCATCCTCTTTACAAACATGGTTGTTGGCTTTTTCGTCAGGCATGTAGAACTGTAACCATTTTATTATGACTACCTTGGAAAATTGCACTGTAAGAGAACAAATTTCAGCTTGTGTTCAAAAGCTTTTCGTGAACCGGCTTGGGATCCAGACACTCACTCTCACTGAAAACACTAGCTGCCAGCAGGGATAGAAGGAAAAACTGGTTTTAGCCACTTAACAAAACGTATGCCCATGTTATCATAAGAACATGTTTGTTGCTTGTTCTTGTCGTTAGACAGCCTTTTATGGCCTGAAACTGACTAAACCGCTTCCCTCACCAAAAACTCATAGAGAAAATCAATAATTTTACATCACAGCACATAGAAGTCACTTCAGTTGTGTTATTTGCTAAAATACATTTTCTCTATGGACATTGGTGTCCACCCAGAAAAAGCTGTCAGACAATGAGATGAAGCAGCAAAACATATTATAAACCAAAGCAAAGCAAAGATTTTATTAAGTGAGACTTTAGTTTGGTGGTTTAAATCAGCCATGTTTTCAGTGAGAACATAGAGAATGACCAGGTCCAAGGCTGGTTCACAGACACAGGAAAAGTCCTTATTCGCTACACTCGTCAATATTTCTTTTGAGTTTGTTTTTTAAAGGTGTGGTATGAACATTTTTGTGTTTTGCTTACACCTGCAGGCCTCCACAGCTCATATGCCGGTCATGTGGGGCAACTTGATCCAGAGTTGAGAGCAGGGTTGTCTCCAGACTGCCACATGACGCCTGTTTTTGATGAACGCTCCTTCCACAGCCCACTGTACCACAGCCCCACCCACGACCCCCAGGGCTCCCTCTACAGAATGGGCAAAGGTACTGCATACATACAAAAGTTGTTCTAACAAGCATTTCCAGGGGTTGGACAATGAAACTGAAACACTGGCCAATTTAGTGTTGGAGGTTTAATGGCTAAATTTGACCAGCCTGGTGGCCAATCTTCATTGAACATTGCACCAGTAAGAGCAGAGTGTGAAGGTTCAATTAGCCGAGTAATAGCACAGTTTTGCTTAAAATATTGCAATGCACACAACATTTTGGGTGACATATCAGAGTTCAAAAGAGGACAAATTGTTGGTGCATGTCTTGCTGGCGCATCAGCGACCAAGACAGCAAGTCTTTGTGATGTATCAAGAGCCACGGTATCCAGGGTAATGTCAGCGTACCACCAAGAAGGAGGAACCACATCCAACAGGAGTAACTGTGGACACAAGAGGAAGCTGCCTGAAAGGGATGTCCGGGTGCTATCCCGGATTGTATCCATAAAACATAAAACCACAGCTGCCCAACTCACCGCAGAATGAAATGTGCACCTCAACTCTCCTGTTTCCACCAAAACTGTCCGTCGGGAGCTCCACAGGGTCAATATACTGTACATGGCCGGGCTGCTATAGCCAAAACTTTGGTCACTCGTGCCAATGCCAGCCCAGGTGTTTCAGTTTTATTGTCCAACCCCTGTATATTAGTCATTATATACTATATCATTTTAGTTTATAATGATAATATTTTTGCTCCAGGAAGAGGTTCTCTCGAGCTAGTAGACATTCAAAGGGTAAAACAAATTTCTATGTAAAAAGATGTTCATACAGTTGTGTGAGAGGTTGTGAAGAAAAAAAAAACAAACAGTAAAAAAGAGCTGCGATTTTCTAAAACATTTTTAATGACTCTGCAGGTTTTGCCGCTTTATTATTCTGACACCTCACACTTTTTCACCGCATTGACCACATAAAGAGTCCAGGTCCACACTCATGTGCTTCAAAGATTATTTCTCAAAAATAGTCTTTGGTGGAAATCGGTTTACAGACACTGTTCATGTCTTCTCTTGCTTTTTAATTTAGGCTTTGGCAGAATAATTTCTAGCTGTAAGCTCTGCAGAGTTTGATGTGGAGGATCTAAAGAGTCATTTTAGTCTTGTTTATTTGGTATACAAACAAATTTAATGTATGCTACTCGCAGTATATAACAGGATATTGTTTACTTTTTATATGACCTTGCATGTATCTCATCTGTCAGTGTCTCCCACTTTAATCCTGCTTTTCTTAATTTTAAATATAAAATATGTGCAATTATAAAAATAAAAAGTAATTTCGTGTTTGAAGGCATGGGGACGCTCCCTCGAACCACAAGCCATTGCGACTCGCTGCCATACCAAAGAAGCAGCTATGGGCTGAGCTCTGCAGCTCTCTATGTGGACTCCTTCAGAGTCTCCGGTGAACCCGTCTTCTCCCACCGACACTCGGGACTGATGGACCGAGTTGGGACACGCACCCCATCCATCGAGAGCATACATAAGGACCCAAGGTATACTCATGTACACATACAAAAAAATACCAAATGTCCCCATAGCAGATGTGTTGTCCCGTTGACTGTTTGTAAAAGTGGATGTAGTTTTCCAGTTGGACAAGGAACTGTCATTTTGAATCCTTGAGGTTTGAACAGCCATTTGTCAGTTATTGAAACCAGAAATTCAGTCGTCCCCTGCGACCAGAATCGTATTTGTACCAGTTGTAAATCACACTGGTGTCGATTCATGTGTCGTACTTTGTCTATTTAACTCTAAATGGGAACATCATTAATAAAATTACAATCATCTTATATTGAAGAAGAGGTAAAACTAGTGCGTTACAGCATGAATGAAAATGTTCACTGATGATGTAAATGAAGTGCAGAGTAGTATATATATTTTTTAATTTTCAAATGGATTTCTTTTTGCAACTAGCTGTTTTGCCCCCTGTTGGCTAAGTACTACTGCCATCCTACCTCAAATCAGAAGACTACATTTATTTCTTTTATATAGTCTGTCTCACCAGTTCTTATACACTTGACCAGGGCAGGAAATTGGGGGGTCTTGGGGCAAAATGCCCTTGAAAGAACTCCTGTGAAATGTTTTAGGATTACAGATAAGATACATTTTACAGTAAACTATTTGTAAAATTACTCTTTAATATGTACCTTAAGAAATAAATGTTATGCTGTTGGCATTGAATTTCAAATGGTATTTAAAACAATCTAAAATTTCTCTACAATACATACAGTATTTCACAGGGTTAAAAAAAGACCCCTTACACAAAATGAATTTCTTACCCTGCACTTGACCTTAAAGTCTTGGAAAGAACCTGAGAACAGAACATTTAAAACTTTGAAAAGGTAATTGCTGAAAGTTGGCCCCTTTTCTCCTCTCAGGGAGTTTGCTTGGCGTGACCCTGAGCTGCCGGAGGTCATCCACATGCTGCAGCATCACTTCCCCTCCGTCCAGGCCAACGCCGCTGCCTACCTGCAGCATCTGTGCTACGGAGACAACGGGGTGAAGGTGGAGGTGAGGTGACAGGACACGCTGGGCGGGCAGCAGTCTGGGTAAAAATAACAAGGCAGACGTCACAGTCATGACTCACTCCTCAGGCGGAAGAAGGTCCTGCCTCACTCCAAGTGCTCAGTCCTGAACAAAGATTGTAGAATTAGAAAGCGCACGTACAGCTTGGATCAATATTTCGAAATATCAACTATTTTTCCACATTTCTTGCATCATATATACAGTACACATCTATGACATAATATCTAAAACAATGCATTACAATTGGGATTTCAGTAATATTAATGAAAATGAAAAATCTGAGATGTTTTTTTTTTTTATTATTATTATACTCGTCTTATGTATTCATGGCTTTTGCAATATAAAGAAGTGAATTAAAGGTGCCAAATAAAGAATTATATGTATGTGCAGCAAAATGGCAAAAAACGATGTTATGAAAACATGAGTAGATTTTTAATTAAATTGATTAATCTTGTGTTGCACATTTAAATTTTGTCTCACATCATCTGTCTTGTCTGACGATTCCTCCAAAGTTGCAATTTGAAGTTGTATATATATTATTATCTCAAAGAGTGTGGTCTCAGCTTACATTTAACTACTTGACTTTTTGGACAACGTTGCTGTCAATCTCTGAGCCAAAATGCCAGACATGAGTCTGTTCATTTATCCTGAAGCAAATGTTTTCAGTGACAAATTGAAGACAGAATCAGAGAGAAATGGGGTGAGTCATCTGCTCCCCAGAGACGGGGTTTATTCAGAGGTGACAAGAAAATTTGAACATGTCATACTAAAACTCAGTTTTCATATTTTACACCAAAAATATTTAACAAATAACTGCTACATAAAATGAATGCAAGTTTTAATTCAGAAAGAAGTGGCAGTTATTACATGAATGTACATGAACTATACAATGAAATTTTGAGTCGCTAAACTGACAGTGATGCCTATAATCCATTGAGACTGAAAGAAAAATCGAATGTCATGCTGTTTGAATAGATTAAAAGTGAATTAAAAAAAAAAAAGCTGCAAAACATCTGTATTGAATCTAGTGTTGTCAAAGCAGTGCCATAAAATGATATCTGTCACTAAAAACAGATTTGTGCTACATTATATCTGTATCATAATAGTCAGATAGTTACAGAAAACTGCAAATCAATCTTGCACTAACAAAAATTCAAAATAATGTAATTAATTGAATCAGCAACTGAACGAATTGAGCCAGTTGAAAAGAAAGTATGTGAGAAATGGAAACGCATCAAAAGTGTAGAACTATTTCTGGCACTTGTGTGAAATGTGTTACATTATATTTTAAACATGTTTAAAACATGTTTTTTTTTTAAGTGGAATAAGGTAAATAAAGGTGGCCTTCTGTGGCTCTAACATAGTTGAATCAAAACTTATTTGCATCTTTTTGTATTTAAAAACCATAAATTCAAAACTGACCCTGACTCTGGATTCCTGTCATGATAAATGTTTTGCTTTTAGTGGCAGCCAGACTGCACCTTGATGACAAACTAAACACTGCTTTCTCATCCTTCACCCGAGCGCTTCACTAATATGAAACATTATAATGTTTAAGAGTTTTTAAGCAACAGCAAAAATTCACTTTTGATAATTTTGTATGTTCTTAAATAATATTGGTCAGCTGCTTTTAATTTCACTTTAATCTCTACTGTGTATGTGTACAGTGAGCATGTTATTCATGCTCATGATTGGTGGCTGTTCTGCAGGTGTGTCACCTGGGAGGCATCCAGCACCTTGTTGACCTGCTCGATCACAAGGTGGCAGAAGTTCAGAAAAGCGCCTGCGGGGCCCTGAGGAACCTGGTGTATGGCAAAGCCACAGACAACAACAAAGTGGCCCTGAGGAACTGTGGCGGCGTCCCCGCCCTGCTGCGTCTCCTCAGGAAAACCACTGATAATGAAGTTCGTGAGCTGGTCACCGGTAAGTCTGGTTTAGTTCAAAGTGTTGTGTGTAACTTTTAAACATAAACAAACGTCTCTTGAATTCAAACCACTTTCAAGGTGAGTTCACACAATACAATATCAGCTCCACATGACTCTCCCTGTGTTTCTCAGTATAGCAGTGTGATATTGTGCTGCAAAAGGGAAGTGATTCATTTATATGTCAAGTCAAAATTGAGCTATTAAAATGAGATGTATGACTGAAAACACGGTAATGTCCACAAAAACTATCAGAAGTGAATTCTGCTGCTCAAAAAACCCAGTCATTCAGCAGTTTGGCAGGATAAATGCCTCTTTTCTGTGCCCGCCCCTGCTCTGCCATTGTATAAGACGGACGGAGTCTGTGTCCAGATGGACCCAGCTTACAAATAATGTTGCATGAATAATATCGACCACAAAACTCACCAAAAGAAAGGCACTGTACCTTTCAAGGTGCTCTGTGGAGGCTGTACAGCACTGCAAGTGGTCAAATTCTAAAGTGGAGTGTACGTTTGTGTCATATTAGTCACAGGAACTTTAATAATTTTCAATCCCTAAAGTGAGAAATTCAGATGAACGCTGCATCCACAGTGCATCCTGTTTTGCATGTGGAATCTGTTTTTGTGTGTGAAAATCCCACTGTGCTGTGGCTGGCCTGTTTTCTGATCATTGGTGGGTGTCTCAGTCTGACCGGTTGGCAGCGTATTAATCTGTGTATCAGCTGTTCTGTGGGAGGTGAGAGCGGCAGCGGCTTAAACACTCGGCGTGCACTGTTGACAGAACCGATCTCAGCACAGTATTTGGGACAGATGCTAAGATAACGTGCTTTGGAAACAGTGCGACAACTCTACAGCCACATATAATGTTTGATACCCGGAGATATGAAGCTGCAAGATGATTCAGAAAACACAGGAGAGAATCTTCTTACAGTTATAAACACGAGAGACACTACAGGTGGGCCTAAACAAATATTTACAACCAATTTTGAGAAGTAATTGGGAAAAATTGGGTTTTTAATGTGTTATTCTCCATTTTTTGTTAAACAGTCTGGACCTAGTATAACGGGTATCACTGGATTCACAGATCTCTCCAATTCACACTGGAACATATCTTTCGTATTTGGTGGGGGGGGGATCATAATAGATGGAACACATCATTATACGCTGGGCTGGACATGATGGAGTGCTGACTTTCAGCTGGAAAAAGGAAAAATGCTTGTGATGATTAGTAGAGTTGTGATAAAAACGTTTTGGTTTGCCACCAAGAATTTTCAGAATTTAAATGAGACTGTAGCATTCTTTGGCTCGGGAAGATTTGCTTTAGATTCATGTTTTGGCAACAAATCCTCATTCTTTCTTTCTCTCTTGATCAATACTGACTATTCAGAATTATATTTGCCAACTTACAAACATAGTTATTTGTTGTCCTATTCACAAAAAAAGCAAAAAGCACTTCACCTTTCTAATTAGTGTTTTTCCATTTCATAAACAGTCACATATTTTTTTGCATTAATGCATTTCAGTGAATTCATTTATTATTATTGTTATTTATTATTACAATAAAATAATTTCGTTTTGTAGCACAGTTATTGACTAGTTCTGACTGTCTCAGAACAGACCCATGCAACTCTTTCCTCCTTTCTCCAGTCTTTATGCTAAGTGAAGCAGTAGCATCACATCAGCTCTCCTTTCGGTCGTCTTCATCTTTTGTTCTTCACCAGAAAACAAATATTTAAAAAGATTTCCTTAACTGTGAACGGATTCATTCAGTGATACAAAAAAAAAAAAAAACATTCACTTTTCCTTTGATTTGAAGGTGTCCTGTGGAACCTCTCCTCGTGCGACGCAGTGAAAATGACAATCATCCGCGATGCTCTGTCCACACTGACCAACACAGTCATCATTCCCCACTCGGGCTGGAGCAGCGTCTCGCACCGCGAAGAACACAAAGTCAAGTTCCAGTCATCGCTGCTGCTGCGAAACACCACGGGCTGCCTGAGGTGAGGAGGAGCCAGTCAAACACACTTGAGTCTCACAGATTGTCATCACAGATACTGTAAATAATCACCAGCCAGCTTCACGCTCATGCAACTTTAACTGTTTTTTATAAAACCCCCATGAATCCATTCTCATTTCTTAATGAAAATAGTCTTTTGCCTCCTGAGCCTGTTAAGACACCAGGTGCAGCATTATTTCATGAAATGGATTCTTGTTTTCAGATGCATGTATGACTTTTTTGAATTCATTAGTTGTCTGCGCTGCTTGCAGAGATTGTGTAAAACTATGATCACTGGTTTGTAATTCATCAGTGTGCATTTGTGATCACACAGGCCCATAGAAGAGGAGCAAATACTAAAAAAGTTAGGATGCAGATATACAAATACAGCTCACCCGCTAAAATGGAAGTCCCTTTTAAGCCCTCTTCTTGGCTGATTTGAAACACAAGCTCATTTAATCCCACATGACTCAGTTCACTGTAGCTGAGAACGCAGATATTCGTGATTTTCTTTAAATAATTAGTCCGATTTAAGCTCCATTTGGCAAAATCACACTCAGTCACAGTGGGAGTACACATTTTAATTAATCTGTCCATCAGCCCAAATCTCAGCAACTAATTTGCACATTTAAAGGTCCACTATATCCCCATTGTGGATGGTTGTTTGCCTCAGTGTGTGGCCCTGTGAAGGACTGGTGACCTGTCCAACGTGTACCCCACCTCTCGCCCTATGTCAGCTAGAATTAGGCACCAGCGCCCCTCCCGCCACCCTCATGTGGAGGATAAAGCGATAGAAGATGAGCGAGTGAGAAATTGAGGATAGAATTATTATGCTTATTTTTAAAAATAAAAATCGTACAGTCACCTGATTGTATGAATTATTTATTACCCCAGAATGGAAAAATTGCAAGTGAAACCTTGTTTTATTAGATCACCACATTCAACCATTAACAACCGCAATTCTAAAAAAGTGAGACATTTTTACCACACCATGAGAAATATTAGCTCATCTGATATGTTGGTTATGTTCCATTGGGAATAAAATATGGGTTTATGAGATGTACAAATCATTGAATTCTGTTTTTATTTCCATTTCACACAGCGTCCCAACTTTTTTTTTTTTTTAAATTGGGGTTGTATATGCAAGTGGACAGGAAAGAGAATGACTGTGTTTTATTTTGTCAAGAAACACAAAGTCAAATAATGGGCATGTCATTACTGATCTTACATATATCAGCCAAGTGGAGCTTGAAAACAGCATCTATTGAGTGAATTTGACAGCGGTGGCTCTCAATTTTGGATTCTGATTGTTCCACAGCTCCAATAAATCAAAAATATGAAATGGCTGGAGACTGTTTCCTAACTGTATAATAATTTGTGACCATTTGTTTAGTCTCTGATGGCATCTCTAAGAATCCGAGTCCACAGAAGCCGACTATGTTCCTCTGCATTCTGACACTGAGGCTGTAGATTTATGGTATAGAAATGCATTGTGGGAGCTTTATGCTGTTGTGCAGTCTTCTCATGTCATCTCTCCATTCGTAGCAGCTGAAGGTTCCTATTGGAGGATCAGCTCCTTGCTTTATTGTATCCAGGCAGGTTTGAAGCCACCCTGTGGGGGAATTCACACACTGCACCTAAAGTTTCAATTGTGTGTGTTTTCGTGTGTGTGTGTGTGTGTGTGTGTGTGTGTGTGTGGGAGGAACCTGAGCTCAGCAGGGGAGGAGGCGAGGAGTCAGTTGCGTTGCTGTGAAGGTCTGGTCGACTCCCTGCTCCATGTCCTCAAAGCCTGCAACAACACATCCGACTATGACAGCAAGGTTCTGCAAAACACACACAAGTCGTTTCTTGTTCTGAGACTTATGCTTAGGTCAGCCCTAAACACATTAATTAACCCTACGTAATTTAAAGAAATTAATCAAATAACAATGTGATAGTACTTTAGACTTGAAAGTTGCCTTTGAAGAAACCCAGGGCTGCTTTATAGGGAAACAATACACACAGGACAATCTGACATAAGAAAATAATGGTAGAAATACTTGGGACAATTTCTAAAGGTGTTAAAATATTAGCAGTGGACACATAAACACATATTTATATTGTTGCTGTTACTTCTGCTGTTAGAACTATACCAAGTACTAGAACTAGGTAAAGCTAATTTTTTTTTTTTAATTATTTAATTAATTGCTGAACCTATAGGATAATGAATCTTGTGTTTGCACTGCACTGCTTCCTTTACTTCTGCTCAACTTTGTGGCTCAAACTTTATTGGAGTCATTGTGTCCATAATCAGCCTTTTACATTTCTCCTCAGATTGTGGAGAACAGCATATGCACCCTGAGAAACCTCTCGTACCGGCTGGAGGTGGAGATGCCCTCCTCTCGCCTCCTTGGCAACCAGGAGTTGGACACACTTCTGGGCTTCTCCTTTCCAGCCAAGGAGCTAGACTACCTCTGCTGGGGCAAGAGGAGGCGTGGCAGGAAGCGGGGCGGATGGCCCGATGACAAGGTATTAACCGGAAAGGTGATCAGAGCGAAGAGAAATTTGGAAAATGGAGAAAGAAAGTCCCAGGTCTTGACTGAAATGTAGTTTGGATGTTTTGATTAGTCTCAGACGCTAAACAGATTGTTATGTTTTGTCCAGTGGGACGACGGGGGTTCAATCCCAGGTTTCTCTCAACCACTGAGAGGAGCAGAGCTGTTGTGGCACCCGATGGTGGTGAAGCCATACCTCAACCTGCTGGCTGAAAGCTCCAACCCTGCTACACTGGAGGGCGCTGCTGGGTCTCTGCAGAACCTCTCTGCTGGAAACTGGAAGGTAAAACGGGTTCATGAGAACAAAGTTGAGCAGAATGTCCTGGCTTCATGCATGATGATTATATAGATGCAAAAGTTGTGATAAAATGGCTGAAGATACAGTTTTCTGTTTCTCACTCAAAACGTTTATTTAGTTTTGAGTTATTTTTTTTTTCCACAGAGTTTAGAGTCAAGTCATGCGCTTTTCAGCATTTGTGCTAAATCTCTCTAAATATGTGTCACAGCGGTTCATGATACTCATTCACTCATTTTCTACCGCTCCATCCACTGAGGGCCGCGGGGGGGCGCCAGTGCCCAACTCCAGCTGACACAGGGCGAGAGGCGGGGTCACACCCCGGACAGGTCGCCAGTCCATCACAGGGCCTCATAGAGACCGACAATCATTCACTCTCACATTCACACCTGCGGGCAATTTAGAGTGTCCAATTGGCCTAATCCCCAAATCTGCATGTTTTTTGGACTGTGGGAGGAAGCCGGTGAAATCCCACGCACACACGGGGAGAACATGCAAACTCCTTGCAGAAGGGCCCTTGTTCCGACCGGGTCGCGAACCCGGGACCTCTTGCTGCAAAGGCAAGAGTGCTAGCAGTTCATGATACCTGCCTTTAAAAATAGATAAGTTTTAAAAAGTCATTTAAAAATAAAAATAACACTGCAAAGGCCGGGCCTAAATAAACAAACATTTTGTTAACATGTTAGGCCTTTTCTTCAGCTTGGATGGAGATATACAGTCTGTATGTCATACAGATCATGTCTTTGCATCCGTGTGTACGTTTGTGTGTGTGTAGTTCTCAGCCTACATCCGAGCGGCAGTACGTAAGGAGAAAGGCTTGCCCATCCTGGTGGAGCTGCTGAGGATGGACAACGATCGGGTCGTGTGCTCTGTGGCCACAGCTCTCCGCAACATGGCGCTGGACAGCCGCAACAAGGAGCTGATAGGTCAAAACCCACGCTGGAACACACTGTGAAACACACTCGTCTCACGCACATTCATTCGGCACACTGACTGACTTAGAGTCCCGGTTGAAACTTTAGAATGCAGTCAGAGACAAGTCCACCTATACCAGTCAGGCTCAATTTTGATGAAATGATTACTCATTGCCCCCTTGTGGACAATCAACATTTATGTTTTACCATTTCTGCAGACAAAACATGGGAATTTTATGCACTTAAAAACAACCAAAGAAAATAAAACTAGAAGCTGTGGTTAAACATCTGGAATGATACACTGTTGCACAAGAGTAGAATAAAGAAACCCAGGATATCTGAAACAGTAGGCCTTAACCTATGCTACTAAATTTATCCTGGCGTAGTCCATTCCATGAGCGGCAAACTAGACTTAGACACAGAGGAGGGAGGAGCCGTCTGCCAGTCTTTGCTTTGCTTTGCTTTGCTGGGTTGGTTCACTCGCACTCATGTCCCATAGTTTCAAATGCAGCCGTGGTCTGTGTTCTGCATCCCTTCCTAATACAGGAAAATACGCCATGCGGGATCTGGTCAATCGATTGCCCGGTGGCAGTCCGTCAGTGCTGTCAGATGATACAGTGGCGTCAGTCTGCTGCACGCTGCACGAGGTCACCAGCCGCAACATGGAGAACGCCAAAGCTTTAGCCGACAGTGGAGGCATCGAGAAGCTGGTGGACATCAGCAAAGGCCGAGGGAAAGGGTACAAACCAGCCGAGAAGACAATTTGTGATTTAAAATGACATTTATAAGCAATACAGGTCTAGTTTGAGAATGGCACAGTGTTGCACTTTTTTTTTTTAATTGTGATGTGACAATCACACAGGTATTCAATGAAGGTTGTGAAGGCTGCAGCTCAGGTGCTGAACACACTGTGGCAGTACCGAGAGCTGAGGAGCCTCTACAAACAGGTCAGTACCAATATACACACTCTTATTTATCAAAGTTCACTTCATTAAGATGCTAAATCTTTCCATATTTACATGTGCTACTTATGCTAAAGCTACAAAACCAAAGGATTGACTGATTTGTAGGACTAAAACTTTGTCCTGTTGTTGTTGTAAACACTGTGCAGGATGGATGGAACTACACCCACTTCGTCACGCCTGTCTCCACCCTGGAGCGAGATCGCTACCGTTCCCAGCCAACGTTGCCCACCAGCCCTCTGCAGATGTCGCCTGTCATTCAAACCGGTGAGTGGTGCTTGTTTTCCGTCTGCCTCAAGCAAATGAGTAGAGCGTTTACATCCCGAGATGAGCTCCTGAAAGCAATGATGCTGTTGGCTTGTGTGACCCAGGTGGAAGTGCGACGTCTTCACCAGCGATGCTTGGCATCAGAGGACATAATTCTAACTATCAGAGGGCGCAGTCATCTATGCAACTGGACACATATTATGGAGACAACAGTTTACACAAACGGCAGTACACAGGTTCATATACAATAGCCTGCACCATAAATTGTTTCTGCATATTAACTGTAACGACTGTTGATGAGTTTACGTTTGCATTTCCCTGCTGTTGAATTCTGCACTTTAGGGTCTGAGAAGAAAACCCCATATTTCATTGGGACATATTCTTCTCAGTCAGGAGAGGATTTGAGAAGATCCCAGGTGAGAACCTTTTTAAATGGAACCACATTCTTAAGTCCAAGTAATCAACAACATGATACGCAGTAGGGCTGAATAATTAAATAGAAAACAACGAGCAAATCACAAAGGCCACATTTATCCTTATTTTCTTTCATTTTCTTACTTTCTTTTTTAAAGTTTAAAAAGTATTCATTATATATTTTAAAAAGTACTCAAAATTTGAGGACAGATAATTAAAATATAAAAGTTGGACAATAAAAAAAAAAAACATACTGTACTTGACATTAAAACACATTCCGATCCTTACATTGAATTGAAGCTAGTTTTATAAAAATATATTGCGAATGGTTTTCGGATCAAATATCCTTAATAAGCAGCTATTTTAAAATTGAGAGACTGTTTTACTTTTGAACTACTGAGTCCAGCACAATGTTTTCCATCATCTGGTAGTAGTTTAAAGCTTGAGTTTTCATGCAAAACAGGTTCCAACTTCTTGAATGTTAATGCACAGTATTGATGTAGCATCATAAAGCTTAGATCCATAAATTGCTTGTTTGTGCCTGTCACAGCACCCAGAGCCATTCTACGACGAACCAGACAGGAAGAACTACAACAGCTTCAGAATGTACCTGTCGTCCCCACAAGGCTACGAAGAGGAGCAATACGAGGACGAAGCGGTCCACCTCACCCCGTCCTCCCCCGACGGCTACGCCAGCCAGTCCCTACGATTCAAAGCCAACACCAACTACGTGGACTTCTACTCCACCACACGGAGGCCTTCAAACAAAGGGAACAAGTTCACTGGCTCCCCTGACTCCTGGGTGTAGATAGAAAACGTCCAGCTTGTCTGTTTCTCAGCCATCTGTTTGTGTGTGTGTGGTGTGGGGGGGCACACGGGTGCTGTGTGGCTGCCTGCAAGGCGGCGGGTGCATGTTAATGTGTGCGCATCCGTGCTGGAACTTTACTGAATGACGAGGGCCCAGTTTGCTCCACCCAGCATTTAAGAATGCAGGTAAATGTCAACCATTCCACACGCAGTCACAAAAAAGTAGTGCAAAAGTGCATGTCTCAAATTTGAATCTTATTTGATATTTAAACTTAAATCCAATTTTCGAGAAATTGTTTAGTCAAGACTCGAGAATGCACACCTCCCACTCTTTATTTCAACTTGAATTTCTTTATTATAAGTGGATGAAGACATCAATTCTCATAGTTTTAATCTATAGTTTTCTGAAAAATTCCATGAAAATATTTGACAAATTCAGACAAAAAGCTGACTGTATTGAGTTGTTAAGATGTTGTCCATGACAGTGATGTTCATTGTTTTCATTCACATTCTCACTCATGTGACTCTAACAGGTGTACTGGTGTGGGAATCCTTACCATAATTGAGAGGTGAGGTGAGAATTTAAAGCAGGTGCAATTGCTTTTGACTTTGAACAAGATCTTCAAAAATGTTTATATTGTGACACTGATTGGAAAAAATAAGAAACCTTAAAAAAAGGAGAAACTCCAGCTAGGATATTAAAACAAATATTTCCAATGTTAACTGCATCATTGTGAACATGGACTTGGCATCTTTTCTGTTCTGTGAATGGACAGCAGAGAGAAATGTGATGTCAAAAGGTGCTTGTGGGGAAAAAAAAAACCTATGTTGTTTTGTCAACATCAACTGATTTCACTTCTCTCTACAGTACAAATGTGCAGTGTGGTGGCTTCACAACATAAATATTGTCCGCCAGCATCATTTTGAATGCCAGAGAAAAAAGAAGCTATTGAAGCAGAGTGTCCTTGGCCAAATAATATTTAAGAGTAAGTAAATAAAACTCTTCAATGTACTTTTAAATATTTGTTCAAAGTTTAGAGATAAGGTAAGCATCCTCAACCTCGGGAACCTTCAAAGACTCAGAACCAGGGTTACGTCTGTAACTGTTTGCTCTTCTGTAATGTTGGCCAAAAGTGCAGTATATCAAAGTATGTGAAATATGTGACAAAAAACATATGAAAACCTACTTGTACAGATACAATGGTTTAACTGTCCTGATACATTGTTGTAGTCAATATGTAGAACTTTATATGTGATTGTGTGGAGGAGATTTTTCTATTATTTGATTATTTTTATTAATTGTGATCTGACCAAAATACCCTCTTGTCTGTTCTGTCCAAAACTGATGATGTGCAATGTTAAACAGGGAAATATATGTATAGGGATTAAAAATTATGACATCTGAAAGCCACTTATGCCTTTTCTCATTTTGACAGAGCGATAAATTTTAATAAGCTTTAATTGCATCTCTTGTAGTTTTATTTAAATATGACACCACAGCAGAAAGAAACTAAAGGGACCAGGAAACGTATCAGCTAGCAAACTTAAAACCTGATACAGATTGCCTTAGTTTGTCCTCCCTGAGCATGCCTTTGTCACAAAGCTCTACTCCATGCAGTTACATTCTTTGTGTACAGTGTGACTGCAGCTATCAAACAACCACAATCAAATTATTACACATCCAAAAAAAAAAAAAAGTGCACAATCTCTGGCTCAGGTTCGTGAGGCAAACAGAGCCTCAATCATTTTGGAGCTCTGTTGCCTAAAAAGCAGGTGCAGTGGATCACGATTCTCAGTCACTAAAATGTCAGAGGAAACATATTAAGATGATAAAGTACATTCAAAAACATGCTCAACACATCGCAAACTGACATAATGCAACTTTGACTAGAGGGTAAAGGAACGTGTCAATTAGTCTTTTTGCATTCAATTTTAAGGGGACCTTTCTTTAAATATGTGAATACTTATGTTAGAATTTTGAAAGTGATAAAGTGAAACCAAAGGAAGTCTGTTACTCTGATGGTCCAGGTGTTTCTAAAGGCACAAGGTTTGGCAGAGTTAAAAAAAAAAGACATTGTTGAGAAATGAATATTTCAAAAATGGGCCTTGGATTTAAATAGTAAAATGGGGACCTTCTTGTTCCTATTATTTTTTCCAAGCATATGGTGAACTAGTATTGGTTCCAAGTCCAAGAAACATCTGATTGGCTGGTCAGTGTCCCTGCAGGGCTACAGTACAATACAGTCAACCAAATGATATGCAGCATTTCATAATTTAAAACATTCAAAATTCTCAACTCAAAAAATTATGATTTGAGGTAAATAATTTTACTGACAAAATCCCTCTAATGATAGGGTTTGATAAGTCAGATTGGATACAAATAACACAGATTATGATATACCTTCTAAACTGTAATGATTTTTCTCTTTTTTTTTGGATGATTGTCAGTTGTAGGTTTACAAAAGTAGTCGCCATAACTGGAAGAAGAAATGCAACGGAGAGGATTTTTGATGGTGGAAGATATAGCAATATAACAAGCTTTTTAGTTGCATTATTTTGTCTGCATAAAGACATTTCCATGTCAAATCTAGCTATACAACTTTACCACAATAAGACATTTGTTAAAGCAAATAAGCGTGTCAACTTTTAAGCATGTTTCCAAGTTGGCAATCATTCTTATATTATTATTATTCTAAAGTTTGATCTATTCTGTTTTCTCTTTCAGGCTTTGCAAAGCTTTCAAGGTTTAATCAAAAATAATTAACCTAAAAAGATAAAATCAGCTTAATTTGTATATCATAATCCTTCAAAGAGAAACTCAGGGCCTCATTTATACATGTTATAAATGAGGCCTCTGATATTTACAAATATCACCAAATTAATATGTGCAACTCATTTGGTATGTGTTTCTATTTTTCTGAGTGGTGACACAGTGAACTGTCACAATGACACAATGATCTGTGGCTCCAGGTTGACATGCGTTGAATTGTTTCTGGTCTGTCTGTAAGAAGAACAAAAGGAGCTTTAACAGGGTTTTTGCTATTCCGATTAAACTGTCTTTAGATTTCAAATATCAAGGTCATACGTTATGTCCATCATCATGTGTTAATCACGTAAGATGTGGTGTTTGTTTGACATCAAAAGTGCTTACAGTATGAAGCTGCTGTTGCTGTTGGGTTCAGTGGGTGTAGATGCCTCCGGCTCTGATGCAGCTGCTGATGGGGGATGACAGTGGATGATGACCTGGACGAATGGGTTTTGCTGGGAACAAATTCAAAAGATTAGTCAGATTCTTCAAATCTCTCCATGTTCTATCTATAACTACCGGTCTCCAAAATGTTCAAGAATATATTAAGCATGTGAAAATAAGGAGAAAAAGCTCACCGATCTGAGCAGAGTAGCCTCTTCTGGCCATGTTTTTGGCTCGCACAGCTTCTTTGATGCGGTCGACCTCCTGCTGGTAGCGTTTGCGGTCCCTCATCGTGTTCTCCTTTGCCTCCTTCAGTGCATTCTCCAGGGCTTTGACTCGCTCGGCTGTCGCACGAAGGCGCTTTTCCAGCTTGGGCAGTTCACAGCGAAGGTCTGCGTTGTCTCGAACCAGCTGATGGCAGCAGGGGAAGGTACATTAAATGAAGTAGTGTTGGTTTTTTATGTTCTTAATCTCCCTTTTGGAGTAAAGAACTTTGAAGTAGCAAAGAACCTTAGTGTTCCTTTTATCTCTGGCAAAAAAAAAGTAAAATAGTGATGTTCCTCTTCATTTAGCATCAGCTCAATAATTTTCTTTTATGGAATTGATTTAATCATTTACCTGCTTGTGGACCTTGGTGAGCTGCTCCAAGTTATTCTCCAGGAAGGAGATCTTCTGTTTCTGGGCATTGCAGAGTCCCTCCTCACAGTCCAGCTCTGCACTCTGACCACAACAGATGGAGCACAGGTTTAGCAATAAACGGATCCTGTATATGACACTGAACAACATTAAACATGGAAAGATCGGCAATTTACTTTTTTAACCCGTGTGGTGAGGTCTTGAATGAAAAGCTTTCGGAGGTTGTGCAGAGTCTGTAGCTCTTTGGCCTGAGAGAACGAGAGAATCATGAATGGTTTGAAATGAGAAAACAGACATTTATATTCATCACTTGAATCAATCCTCAATAATAAAATTGTCAGAATATCTATAAACATACATTTTATGTAAAATAGTTTTTTGAAAATCAGACATATTACATTATTTGTTTTTTAATGCATTGTTGTGACATACTATGGGGTTGCTGGCATTTTCAATTTACTTGTAGCATTTTTATGAAATGCCATGATCTTTTGAAGAAATTTTACAACATACTACACTTTCACATTTCTTCAAAGTTTTGTTATGATAAGTACATTTTACATTTTTATTTTTACACACTGAAATTTGGGGATCAGGTGTCAAGTAAATGATGCTTGAAGATAATTAGCACATTAATTACTTATGATTAATGTGCAACTGTCACATTTCTTTTAACAGTTAAATTTTATTAGGTATGGATTATTTGAAAAGTCAGATATTGTGCTAATACGTTATAAAATAACGAAATAACGAAGGTCAAAGTGTAAGGGTCAGTGATGCAAAGAAGACAACGGCAAAGAAAAGAATTCTGGACTTATTACGAGTACAGTATGTGGAGTTCATCTGGAGAAGTTTAGAAGCCTAAGCATCAGCTTTTTATTTGCCAAAGAGGAAATGTTGGCAGCACCTGCATCTCCTACTGCTGGATTTCAGCAGCCATGTCAGCCGAGCTCAGGCTTCCTGGGAACCAGATTTGGCACAGAAACATCTGAACAATCATTTCAGTCATACTGGTTCTCAAAGTGGCAGTGATTTCACTATGTGCCAGATGAATACTGTGTTTTGCTTAATTTGCTGCAAGGCAAGAGAGAGCTTTCTGCCACACTAAAGAAAAAAAAAACAAAAACAAAAAACTGTCCTTTCAGCAGTGGGGGACTTTGTAACTGGTGCAAAGTGACCAAGTTTTCTCATCATGATCTATATGAAATGGATCTCATGCAAGAATGCCGTCATCTCTCAGCAACGAACCCACAACCACCTTTCTTTCTGAACAAGTTTGAAAAGACCAGGAAATTTCCAGGACCTGGCTTTTTAAGTCCATGAAATTCCTTGCATGTGAGGAACCTCCACTGCGGGGGCATAGTCACTGGGATAAAGTTTTATGGCAGTTAACGATGGAATGGATGTATGATGAGCTAGTGGTTTCTTTCGGGCTGTGGAACAGAGCTGGACTGCCAATTTGATCAGCCAGAAAAGAAAGTTGCTACACAAAGAGAGAAAACTATAACAGATGCTGTAAATGGCATATATTCAGGCTTGGATAACACTGCTGCCCATCTTCGAAGATAGACTGCCTGCCTGTCTTGCCTGCACATGCAAATCATACTTGACCACATAAATGACCATATATAAAAACAGGATATCATCAAACTGGAGGAGCTGTTGGTATTTTACTGCAATGTGGAGTTCAAAGACCTGCTGGAGAAGAAGTGACCTGTGACCTGAGGTTTATGGATATATTGAAAAAGTCTACTGTACTTGCAGACAGGAAGGCCATTACTGCATGGATTTGTCCTATGAAGTGGACAATATTACAAAGCCAAACAGCTGGTGCATAGCTGAACAATGTATTCAATGTCTCAAGAGGAAGTTTGAAAGGACTAAAACTTACCAGAAAGAGTCCACTACATTTGAGATGATAAATAATGGCTATGTAAAGGTGGTGCCTCAAGACTAGTTGCACAGTAAGGAGGGCAAGTTGTAGTATCTAACTCATGGGGTGACTGATGCCTCAAAGAGAACCATAACAGTGATCTTTAATTGTGACAGCGTTTAAAGGAAGCTCTCTAAATTGTCAATTTAGAGAGCTTACCAGATCCTTACCAGATTTAGACAGGAAAATATTGCTCTGATGACTGATGTAAAAGCTATGTTTTAACAAGTTGGAACAGAGGCCAAATGTGTCTTTGTTGGACACATTTGTCCAACAAAGAGTGTAGAACTGTACAAATCCCCCCCACCACCACCACCATAATAAACAAACCTCACTTCCACATCTTCAGACTCACCACAGTCTCTTCCAAACCTTTTAAGTCTTCTTTGGCCTGTTCCCTCTTTTCATTCAGCAGCCTGCACAGAAACACTTAAGAAACTTAAAGCTGCTCAAGCTGTGCTTCATCAGATGCCGATGCATGTGTTAAACGGTACTTACATTAGTTTCTGCAACTTTGCATCTTTCTCCTGCTCTTTAGCCTTCAGTTTGTCATAGTCTGACATGAGTCTTTCCTGCTCCAGTAACAGACCCTGGTTAAGGCTGGGAGAGAAACATAGGAAACACAAATATGGCTTTGCTTTGTATTTAAATCAAGGTTTTGCTTGTGTGTAATATTGATGCTTCCGCACTCTGTCAGTTTGTCCAGCATCCTCTGCTTGTCTTCGATCTCATCTCGGAGGCGGCTGAGCTGCTTCTGATGAGCCTCTCTGTGACTCTCCAGCTGTTCTTCCAGTGTTTTCTGGAGGACGGAAACAAATTTGACATTCAAGACAGACACTTATCGTTCATATCAAACAGCCAGTTATAGCATTTCACTGCACTGTTATAGCAGTTCACCTTGATTACCTCGCCTCCATCCAGTCTGCCATGGTAGTCCTCCTCTTTCTCCTGTCCCAACATCTCTTGTCTTTTCTCTGACCATTAAGAAAACAAATAACATTCTGTTATGACATTTATGGCTATATCCTTTTACCTTATGTAAAATGTTTTATCAGCCCTTGTGTAATTTACAGAAAGCAAATTTTATGAACTTTTTTCTCATACTAAAAATATATACATTTGTTCTGTAAGCTGCCTTTGGTAAAACAAATATAAAACAATATTGCATTAATTCTGGCCTGTATATTAAAAAATGTATTCTTTTACAAATTTAACATGACCAGTGTGTTAGCAAAAATGCTACATACTATTAAAAAGTATGTTTTTATAATTGCTTTGATTTATAAACAGTTTGGTTTTCATAGCCTTAGAATAAGCCCTTTACTTCTACTTTAGAAAAAGGGTCTGGCTATATGGAGGCAGCCATCTTGAACCAGTATTCCAGTGTTATGTTCCTACAGCAGCCTGAATGGACAAAGCAGCAATTAGCTGTAACTAATTCTTACACCCTGGATATTTAAATAATAGAAAATGTCTTTTAATTGTTATGCTCTGTATTGACCCTGAGCCTGCAGGATGGCAAGCTCCTCAGTCAAGGCATCCTGACTCTCCTCCAGCTGCCTCTTCTTCTGCTCCATGTTCTGCATGTAGTCAGTCAAAGACCTGATTTTGGCCTGGTGCTGTAAAGCAACACAAACACCACATAGGAAAAAGTTTTAAAATTTATACAGAACTACTTAAAGTGGGACAGTCTTGTGCCCTTTTCTGAGGTAGCTCCACTTATAGGGCACTAATATCAAAAATAACAGCAAAATTCTTACCTACTTGCACACCGGACAACAGCAATGACTTGAGGAATTATGTTGCAAACTAAAAAACTACATTGTTCAGCCAGACAGTAACTAGTTGAATTCTCTCACAGAATCACTTTAAGGGAAACTATAAATGTTTAAAAACCAATGTTTATCAAAAAAAGAGAACTTTATGACAGATTTACATATTCTAACAGGAAAGCCATTATGTGATCATGGTTACCATGGGAAACTTGCCTGGGAGATGAGCAGCTGACAGGATGCCAGCTCCTTCTCATTGGCCTGGATTTTGAAGTGAGCATTGGCCTGAGCACTCTCCAGCTGCTTGCTGCGGTTGACCAGCGACTTGACTTCAGACTTCATCTTGCTGATGTAAAGGCGAGCGACTGTGAACTCCTCCTCCACTGCTAAGCCATTCCCATTTGTCTCTGAGGACTGAAAAAGAGAGGTCACAGAGGAGAGGTTTGGGTGTCAATGTGTAAAATGATTTTTGAGTGTGTGTTGATAATGTATGTATGTATGTGTCTGTGTGCACCGTGGCAGCCTTGACATCACTGGTGCCAATGATGGCACCAATGTCACTGATGTCCCGCAGCAGCAGGTTAAGGACCTCGGCCGCTCTCTTCCTCTGCAGACCGTTCAGCTCCTGTAACTGACCCAGCTCCCTTTGCAGAGCTGACAACAATGCCTGTTGACAAACACACACATTAATTTCTCAGCAAATAATATGTGGAGTCCCACAAGGTTCAATTAATCTGTCCCCAAATGCATCCAGAGGAACTTAATTTGATGGACCATTGTGAATATATATAGTATATGAAACTGAATATATTTGCCTGTTTTTCTTCTTTCTGTTTAGTTTTTTCACTTCATTTGTTTTTGGTTATCATTTTTTTCACTTATCCAAGATGGAGCCAATCCTATCTGATATAGGGCAAAGGGCATGGAACACCCTGGACACAGAGAAACAATTTACTCTTACATTCAGCTCAAGTTAAAGTTGAAACCTGACCTTCCTCCTGTAAGGTAACAATGTTAGCCACTGCTCCACTGTGTGGATCTGTATATTATCAGAGAGTGTAATTATATTCAGAGTTAAATTTAGGTCACCACTTTACTGCTTATTACAGGCAAGCTTTAGAGTTTCTAAAGCTGACCAAATGACCACATTTTGGTTTTGAAGATATACACATATCAAACATATACACGATTTAAATTCAGCATAACACAAGTGTAAAATTGTTCAGTTGACTCACTGTCTTCTGCTGTAGTTCCTCAGTCAGCTGGAGATTGGTTTGATCTCGCTCCTCCACTTCTTGACTCTTCTGGTCATAATTGACAGCCAGCTCCTCCAAGGCCTGCAGCACCTCCTTCACCTCCTCCTTGGCCAGCTCGTTCTCCGTCTGCAACCGGCACAGCTCCTCCTGGATCTTCTCGTAGTCGCGACGTGTTGATGCCAGTAGCTGGAGGATGTAAGGTGTCAGTTAACACAATAAAATCTTGCTGATAGAGGCATCAGCTTTTACAGTAAAACAGAAGGGACAAACCTCTTCCTGATCCAACATCTGCTCCTTGAGTTTCTCTGCTAGCTGACTGTGTTGGTTGATCTCATCATCCTGTAAAAATACAGACTTGATTAAGTCAGTAGTTTGAGTATTAAAATAAAGACTTTTAAGATGTAGGCATCTTATTTTAGACCAGAATTATCTTCCGCTTTAAAAGTGAAATATTGCCCACAAAGAATAAAACAAAAAAGTAGAATTAAGGATGAATGAAAAATATAGAAAATGGTGTAGAGGAGTGTCTCACCTTATCATCCAGCTGTTTATACAGGTTGCTGATGTCTTCCTCATACCTTTTGCACTTCTCACCACAGACAGACACACCTCCTGCAGGTGGCAGCAGGTTATCGATGATGAGAGTGTTGTCGTATTCAGTGCTCTTCTGATCGTTGGCGCTCAGCTGCTCCTCCTCAGGAACGTTCTCACCTGTAAAATATATATACTTGTCTGTTCGTTTGTTCACTCACCCATTTATTAAATGATCATCAATCAAAAAGAACTACTTGTACTCGAAAGATGGAACCAAATTTTGGTTTTGTTTTGCTTTGTTGGGTCTCTCTCTCATATTTATCATAGTGTTTCACTGAAGGCATCAAAACTATGAATGAATGCATATAGAATTACGTAGTAGACAAAAAATTGTGAAAAAAAAGAAGTTATTTATTCAAGTGCCCAAAATATTAAAATTTGAGAGAGAGGCTGGTGCCAGTGCATTTTAATCAGTGAAAACTGTTTTTTTGCCTATGGATTTATTAATAACTGATAACTAATCATTTCACCGCTATAGCACTGTTTTTTCTTTGTGCATGCAGAAATAATGAATCTGTCACATGTTAGATAATCAGTAACAAATATTGTTATATGTTGCTTTTTTTAATTAATCCAATCATTACTATTTTTGTATCACATGTACAGAGACTACCATATGCAGTAGTCATACTGTATGTATTTATTAAAAGCAAAAGCAAATCATCGCTTTGGGTCTGTGTGTGTATGCAAAGCCATTTAGCAGCAGCTTTGTGATGTCAACAAATAAATGGTGTTTCAAATGATTGACTTTTTCCTCTGACAGTGGGTTTAGTACTGATGAAACCAAACAGTAGCTGAGACAACGGAGAGGAGGATGGGCTGAACAGGTGAAGTGCTGTTCTGTTTAAAACTGTTTGGTACACAGCAAGAGGCTGTCATGTCACAAGCACTGCATCAGCATAATGTGTGTTTGTTATCTTTTTAGGACCTTTTCTGTTTTAAACACTGACCTTGTCAAGATGTGTAGTCCTCATGAAGACAGAGTTGTGGTTAGACTTAAACATTAACTGGTTATGCATATCCTTAAAATAATGCTTTAAGGCTGTCTCAGTTTAAAACAAATGTGAATGCACTAACCTCAGAAGATTAGTTGTGCAAACCTGTGTGCGTACTACATTTTCATGTTAAGTGTTTGGGCTCTAAAGCTGCTTCTGAAGCTGACTTGTTAAGGTGGGAGGAGTGTTACCAGCATCTGTGAGGGAATTATCAAATAAAGAAAAACTGGCCAGAGAGAAAGGCGGGGTCTCTGTGGTTAACATGCAACAGAGATGGAACTTGGGCTGAGGGATACTGTGAAGAGGAGACGCTGCATTCTTTGATAAGAGTAAACAAACACTGTCATAGTATTGAACATTTCATATATCATCTCATTTGGCCGATCACATACTGAGACACGTCTTTCTTCTGATGCGGCCCTTGTCTACGATAGGGTCACTATATGCTCCAGGACCTGTTGCTACAGCATCTTTACACCCATTCTGGTTTTGCCTTTTTGATTTTCTTCATCTCACCGTTCCTCCAGCGGTTGAGTTCAGCCTCCAGTTTCTGGATGATGCTTTTCAGGCTCTTGTTCTTTTCCTTCTCCTTCTCATATTTCTTCTTCCACTCCTCGGCCGTCAGCTCCAGGTTCACAGATACCGTGTTCTTGATGGTCTTGGCTCTAAACAGCCAGATCAGAAATTAATGGATTGGGTTGAAGTCTCTCTGTGGATCCCAATTAGAAACATCCACCAAGCAACCTATATCTTTATCATGATAAACTTTTTTTTGCAAATATTCACTCATTTTGAATTTGATGCCTGCAACATGTTCCAAAAACATTTGGGCAGAGGAAAGAAAAGACTGGAGGAGGAATGCTCAAAAATTAACAGTTTGAAACATTCCACAGGTGAAATGGTGAAGTGGAAACAGGTGAGTGTCCTGATTGGGTATAAAAAGGCATCCCTAAAAGGCTTGGTCATTCACAAGCAAAAATGGGATGAGGATCACTATGTTGGGAACAAGTGAGTGAGCAAATACTCCAACAATATAAGAACATTTCTGAACATAGAATTGCAAGTAATTTAGGGATTCCATCATCCATAGCCCATAGTATCATCAAAAGATTAAAAAAAAAGAAAACAATGAATGCCTGTGACCTTTGATCCCTCGGGGGCACTGCATTAAAAACCCATATAATAAGATATTACCATGTGGGCTCACTCATTCTGAATAAAATTCAAAATGAGTGAATATTTGCAAAAAAAAAACATTAAACATTAAATATCTTGTCTTAGTAATGTATTCAATTGACTATAAGTCAAAAAGCATCTGCAAATCACTGTGTTGTGTTTATATTCCCATTGTTCACGTTGCTCAGATTTTTTCTGTCAGATGACAGAAAAACATTCAAGCCACATCTGAAAGTCTTACTCGTTACGTTTGGAGTTTCATTGTGTATTTCAGTCCAGTCAGTGTTATCACGGTTAAAGGTTGCATGAGGACCTGAAGGAATCAACAGTTTTAATACATAAAAATAAAGATTCCACATTTCTTGTCTTTGAAAACACTGGAACACCCTTTTGCCTTTAAGTAAACCTCATTAACCAAACATGATTTACTAGTTGTCTCTCTAATGACGAAAAACCTAATTTCCTCTCCATGGCAGTGGGAGCAGATGGCCGCACAGCATCATTCATCGGTCATCTTCTCCATCACTGCTGCCAACGGTCATTATATAAGCAGTTTAAATTGAGACTGTTGTGAGTAATGCAGGTTTACCACCAGATTTGCCCTGCACAGAATTTCATGAGTGAAACTGGTTAAACTGATGTCCAGAAAGAAAATATTTACTTTATGGCATTTTTCGTGCATTATAGTCATGAAGTCTCACATCTGCATTAATAAAACGGATCAATATATGTATTGTGAGTTGGAACAACAATTAAGTAGGAAAGACCAAACATACTGTACACAGTAGGAATGATGCAGATTTGTGGGGGAAAAAACAAGGTGACGTAGGTTTCAATAGGAATCTATAAATAAGAAACTAGGATGCACAGTGGGAAACTCTGCGCCATCTGGCTTCTCCTTTCCAGCACTGACCTGCGTGTCATTGTGGATTTGTTTGTTACTGTCAAAGACTGGTTGTGTATTTCTTTACATTTACAATTGGACAAACAGAGCCACTGTGCATGAACAGCCATCTGTCATTTTTGTGTTATAGCAATACCTTAAAAAGTCACTGGAAATAATCTTTGAAATAAAATATTTCAAAGATTAAAAAAAAAAGAAAATACTAGACAGAATGTTAGAATACAATTTGTTTTGTTGGAACACAGCAAGTTCCAGGTACTGTACCTCTGTCCAAACATGAGCGTGGACTTGGTCTCGGCTTCGTTGTAGATAGACGGCGAGCAGCAGATGATGATGGTGGTTCGACAGTTTCCTCCCAGAGAGTCCTGCAGGATCCGAGTCATCTTACTGTCTCTGTACGGAACATGGCTTTTCTGAAAAACAAAATTCACCTCTGTCTGATGACACTCAACCTTGAAAAAGGGTTGCTTGGAGTTGACACTACTTCCATTACGAAAAAAACAGAATTATGATAGACTCAACTGTTCCCTCTGCCAGAGCTGAAATGACGTTGCCCAGTGCCGACAAAGATTTGTTGATGTTCTTTGCCTCATCAAGCACTGCTCCCTCAGCTCCAGTCTTACTGACCTGTTCAAACATACCCTGCTTGCTTTTAAAATCAATGTATTATGTCATAAAAACCAAAGACACCACCTTTATATATCAGCTCCATTTCTCTTATTTGACCTTCTCACTGCCAGCCAGGTCCACCAGGTAGAGCTTCCCAGACAGTTTCTTCTCTGTCTCCATGTTTTCCTGCTTGATGTTGATGAGGAAGATGCTGTGGCTGCGGGAGCTGTGCTCATTCATGTCTGAAAATGATTTTTAAAACAATAATTTTACAGGTGGTCGGGAGCTTTATAGGAATGACAGACAGACAAAGTAACCAACACTGGCATCCATGGAGCTAAGCTGCTAGTTAGGGTGAATAATTAGAGAGAAAAACGTCCAAACAGAATTAAAATGTTCATGCAGATACGCACTGGTCACTGCCACGTGCCGATTGGCTTTGCCCTCATCAATAACGTCCATCACCTCCTCTGGACTGGACACAAACCGTTCAGTACAACCCTGAGAGACAGGGATCTCAGGTTATTTTTGTATTTGTTGCCGCCAAACAAATTAAAAAAGTCAGACACACACATTTGCTCTTGTCATGATTGTACATTGGGTCATCTTTAAAAAAGTAGGTCACCATTTGTGTAGCTGTAGAATGCTACTTTTTCTGTCTGTCTATAGGATTCTTAATATAAAACAATTTCAAAAGTATACTAATTTAGATAAGAGTTTTTCCTAGATGACATATTTAACCTTCTCAACCTCAAAAGGAGAGTTAATCTTAAATATGTGCTGTGATACCAAACATAGCCAGTTTAAATATAGTTTTACCCACCTTGACATAGGGTACTCTGTTTTTATCTTCATGCACCGAGAGGTTCGTCTTTGACACTTAAAGCAGAACAAAGACCAGGTCACATGCTTATTTTTCCAAACTGACTTTAAATAAAACTGTTAATTGGAAATTATACATGTAAATAAAAGTATCACTAAAATACTAAGTATCACTAAAATATATCCTGAATGTTGCACAAATACCATCCAGCAGATCTCTGATCTTGTCCAAGTAGATTTCAAAATAAGAGACCTGCACAAAGAGACAGCATCAATATTTAACTAGTCAGTTTAAAAAAAAACAAAAAAAAAAACATTATAAATGCCCAAATCTTTATTAATAAAATTCTGAATTTCGGTTTTTCTTATAGAGTTTTAAATGACTTAAGTTGATAAATGTGCATGTGCAAACTAATAAATTGTGAATCATTCTTCCAAACGCTACAGCTTTGTATGTTTCACCTATTCTAATACTTTTCATCAAGTTTGGGTGGTAAAAAACATCTATATTTTGGTTTACCTTGATGTGAAACTCAAGGTTCTCATCCATGGAGTAGATGTGGTCAAAGATGTCGTGGGCAATGCGAGGGATGATTCCCATCAGCTGGGGGTCATGGAGCTTGCCCTAAACACAACAACCAATGTGGAAAAAAAACCATTAGATGTGGGTTGATGTAAGAAGCTATACTCTGGAACTTAAATATTTTAAGACATTAGTAACATTGAGGGGAATTTATTGGAAGAAATTAAATATATGACACAACTTTATGTTAGCATGTAATCACTTGAATATAAATAGGGTTTAGCCTCAAAATGATCTATTTATACACTTTAGACAAGAGCCCTGCTTCACGGAGGCTTCCATCTGGTTGCACCATGTTTCTACAGCAGCTTGAACAGACAAACCAGCTTGGGCATGTCGTTCACGAACGATTCGTTCAAAGAAACGAATCGTTTAAGTGAACAGACTAAACCGGGTCACTCACTGAAAAGATTCGTTCATCTAACTTAAACGTTAGGCTGGTCTGTAATGAGGACGACACTGTACATTAATTAAATATCTTAATTTAACTTCACTCATGTTGTATGTTTCAAGTCAGTAGATAATGTAAAAAATTCATAGCGTAACAAACACAGGAAAACGTTTCTGTGATTATTTAATGCAAGATTTAATTATACTTATAAGTGCAGAACTCTGATCTCACCATCTTTCATAGTTTCTGCTGCATGTTTGTTGAAACCTACAATACAATAAAATCAGCGGTCTGAGACATCCTCTCACTGTGAAGAAACAGTACGTGAACTATTTAATCAGGTGATTCGTTCGTTGAGAGGAAACAGTTTGTGAACAAATTCATCAGGTGACTCTTATTAATGAAGAAAGTGGAAAAATTCAGTTAGACGTAAAAGAACGGTTGTTGCCATCACTGTCCTGTTTGTTGCAATGTGCAGTCTCACCACTGGATGTCACTAATTCTTACACACTAACCTTTAAATCTGTGTTATCACAGATATCATTAGAACTTAAAGAGTCTGGGTGGCTTAGTGTACTAGCAGAATTAAATTGCTGAATGTTGATCTTCTCTAGAACAGCTGGAGATCACTGCAGTAATCCACTGAGCAGAGAACAAAAGGTCACTGCCAGTCACAACAGCTGAACACTGGCATTGACCAAAAGTGAAAAATGAAATAGAAATCTCTACCCGAGACATTCCTGATGTCTGTTTGAAATAGGAACTACACTGACTGGACTGAATGAGTCTCACCTCCATGGTGTGCGTTTTTCCCGAGGACGTCTGTCCGTATGCAAAGATGGTCCCATTGTAACCGCCCAGCACATCTGCAATCAATCAAAAAGTACCTCTATTATTTTAGTAGTAAAACCATTATTTTAATGAAATCATTCAAAATAAACTACTATGTTACATCATATTATATCTTTTCTGCTGATATATCATCACTGACACTGTCACCACTGCTTTTACTACACTTAAAACTACAATTGTAACAATTATTTAATTGTAACAATCTAACAGAAGAAAAAACATGCAAGATATGATCAATTAATCAGTAGAGAATATACAGCTATAACTGCTACTAATGATAAAGAAATCAGGATAAATAATGAAGAATGGACTGGGTTTGTTTGCTGAAACAGTAAACTAACAGAATTTATACAAGAATGTTTTAAGGCAGGTATAATCTTTCATACTGCACCTTTAACAATCTGTTTGGCACACTGGTCATACACGTGTTCCTGTGACGTGTTCGGAGGCAGCACACGGTCAAACACGTAGGGTTTACCCTGTTTCACACCAACACAGGGCAGATTATAACCACACACAGTGTGACAAGAGAGCAGCTCACAAGAGACAAATTCCATATTCACTTATCTTATTTGCACAAATGTGCATCTTAGCCAGACATTACTAAAGAAAACAATTCAGAAATGTGACATTTATTTAAATAAAAAAAAACTTCTCCTTTAGATTTAGGAAAATAAATTACTGCTACTATTTCTGTCCATTTGTGCATAATTTGTGTTTCATTCAGGATTTTTTGACTTGAATATTTGAAAAATAACACTTTATCCCCTTCAAGTGCACCAGTGGTTCCGGGGGAGACTAGCAGCACTCCACCAAATTTTTCTGCATATTTGGAAAGATGTTTATTGCTATTTCAGGACATTTATTGCAAATTTTAACTGGCATTATGATGACATATATTGTTCTTGTGGAAACAAGAAGGATGGGATCTAGCGCAATTTGTCCAAAATAAAAAAACAGTGGGTCAATATTGTGTATTGACAAATGAACTCAAAGTACTTCAGTTAAAATGTAATGTATGCTAGTAAAGCTTACACAATAGTACAGTGAGACATACTTTATAATTTAAAAAAAAAGTCAATTCCGCATAAGAATGTATGTAACAGAGAAATACAAAGTATTCGCGATGGAGAATGGCCAATTTCAACCAAATATATTGTAAATAGAAAAAATGTATTTGCATTATGTACATGTGCACCTGAGTAGCATATTAGCTAGTACTGCTCGTTTCTATCAGGATGTCGTTCGAAAACTTGATTTGAAAATGTGTCCAGTCACACCCAGGCTCTTTCAGCCCGAACATCCATCAGTCCTCCAGGCCTTGTCCGACCACTGAGTCCTTACTCTCGGGGGTAAAACCCTCGTTGCGGTGAAATGCGGTTGTCAGCAGAAACAGCAGGACCCTCACTCTCTGAGCCTCAAACCGAAGCAGTGAACATGTGATGGTAGGAGGTGTGAGCAGCTACATGCTCACGGACGTGAGGAGAAAAATAGACAACTCTCGCTCATTTTCTACCGCTTTATCCACTGAGGGTGAATTGAATCACAAGAAATAATTATTAAAAATGATGCTGCGACGACAACCGACGAAGAGGACGCAGTACAAACTGAGAAACGATATGACTGCTGGGAGACAGGTGTCGCTAATTAGGAGAAACCGCAAGAGAAGGAAGTAAAACTACGCAGAAAATCTGAGGGGCATCGATTCAAAATAAAACAGGAAGTAGATTAAAACTAACTTTTGTTCACGAGATTCAAGTATTAAATAAGTGTTAAATAATGGGCGTCAACTGAGTACAGCTCATGAATATAAATTCACACGTTTATGTTAAAAACATAATAAATGCACAAATGTTTACTTGATAAATGTTTTTTTTTTCCCATGACGTGTTTCCTTTATTTCATACTAATATGTTTCATCTAAAATACCTAAGGGCAGTGTATACACAGGTTAGAGAGACAGAACATCAGTGTAATCAAATAAATCTCTATTGTAATTAAGCTAATTTAATTAGAGTCTTGTATTTTACCAAATGAAAGAACAAAAATTGAAAATGAACTAATGTACACTTTCTCTTCTGACAAACTGTAGTAATATTACTACACTGTAAATAATAATGTCAAAGTGAAGACTACATATATATATATATATATATATATATATTAGAAGTTTATTTACTACGCACTTGCTTCACTGCACTGTCTGTAGAGTTACAAAAGGATACAGAACACACAGAAGCAGCATCAACATGTGAATAATGTGCACACAGACTTGCCGTTATCACAACGGTGTCCTCATCTTTGAATTTGGGGATGTAGTGGTCGCCTCTGTTGATCTCAGCCTCGTTCAAAGGCCTGAAGCGACACATCACTCTCACCCCGCACTCTGCTGCGTCCACCATGCTGCTGCTGCTGCTGCTGCTGCTGCTGCTGCTCCGAATAAAACAGGTGAGGATCTGTGCGTTTCGGGCAGCCTGCTGTGTAATTTGCGCTCGTGTGGCCTGCAGTGGGGCCTCGATGTTGATCCTTGCGTCCTTGGTCAGCTGACAGTTCAGATTCGACTATGTCAGGTACCGAAAACCATCATCTGCCAACAAACCAGTCCCGGAGCTACAAGCTTGCTGGTTTAGAAACCTCCGATGCCTAACGCGTCCTTCATCCAAGCCGAACATGTCGGGGGTGAAGGTGCGTCATGGCTAAAGAGGATCAACTGCAGCGCTGCGTCCTCCAGATGAGACTTTGTCTGCGTCTGTGTTTGTCTGCTGAGCCCGAGGTGGATGCGCAGACAGGGAAAGAGCCGCAGCATCGCACTGACTCTGGCAATAAACGCGCGCTCCCCTGCAGGGGAGGCCGTGGCGCGTTCCCGCGCCCTGCATCAGCACCGCCATCACCGAGCAGAACGTGCGCGCGCCCACACAAACATGCCCTGAAGAGCAAAAACGCTTTATAAACTCGAAAACCAGCGGATAGAAAGTCGTGAAATTTGTGGCTGGTTCTTGTTCGGATCCACGTTATACACATGCTGAAATATAATTATTGATGTCATATATGAATTTTCAAACTTGCCGTTTGACCAAAAACGGTAAAAAGCAGATTATTATTTATTGATTAAGATGTCAAGTTGTAGATATTTCCTTGCTTTCCTGAACAGGAAAAAAAAACTGTTTTAACGGTTGAACGTTGTGCTTGATGAAAACCTTTCCTTGTCAAATTTGGGTACAAAATTGTGAATTTTGTTTGTTTCCCAAATAAATATTTATTTTTAAGTAGTTTTTGAAATATTTCTAAATACATATGTTTTTTCGTTTTTATGACAGGTGGTCTAATAAATGTGTTAGGCACTGGGTGTGTATAAATATACATTATAATGTATATTTATACACACACATTTATGTGTTTATGTGTGTAAAAATGCTATAACGTCTCAAACCAGCCTATAAAAATTGTAAAACTGTCCCCATATTTCTACATCATGACACATTTTGCCTTTACTATTTTTAACTGGACATTTATTTCTTACTTAACATGTTTTGAATTGATTATCTCAAATGTATTTTCCACCCACTTTGCAGTTTAGATGCATATACGTGGATATGATGTATATACTCAGCAACACTGGATTTAAAATAATATTCTTATAGTATAGTTTTAAACAAGTTGATTCTATATTTATAATTTCAAGTGGACTTCAACAGATGATTAGATGTGTGCTCTCCTATTTGCCCACTAGAGGACAGTGCGTGACAAAACATGCTCACGCCACACTTTTGTGTTATGAATCACAATGAACTCCAATAACAAAGAGGAACCTAACAGAAAAAGAAAAGTACAATACACGTACAAGTAGGAGTGAACATGTTTTTAATATCTTAAACATCTGTGCAACATTGTTCAAAATGTTACATCACTGCATGACCTGTAATGTTTCACAATATTTACAAAAAAAATGCTGCTTACATCAAACCATTAAAAAAAGTCCAAACAATCTCAAAATAATGGACTCTGACAAAACTATCCCTAGCCCACAAAAAAAAAAGAACAAGAGCAATCAAGTGCACATCATACTTCACACAAGTCTATTTTTTGAAAAGTATATATTAGTGACAAAATATATACTTAATTACAAGTTGAAAAAATAATATATTGACAAGGGAAGGGTGGAAGAGAGCAGAGATTCAAAATAAAATTCACCAGCAGGAAAAAATAAAATAAAGTATCACACACAAACTCAGCGCACACATACAATCACTGGCATAAGGAGAGAAAAACAAAAACAGACTGCACAGACCGACCCAAACACAAAAAAACTTTGAACTCTTGACCACAATTAACATGAAACTGATATTATGAATTCAAAACACATGGGTTCCCAACACGAGACTGGCTTCCTGCATGTCATTGCACAAAAAGAAAAATATGGGGGGAAAGAAAAGGCAGAATGAACTTTACTGAAAGAGCTCATATGTTCAACACCGAATATCACATTCTGAAAAGGAACGGAAGATTTCCTCGCCATGAAATACAGTTTCTCAAAAGGGTGAACACTGGAAAAAAAAAAGAAAAGGATATTTTGAAAAAAAAAGAGGAAGGCTTTCAGATTATTTAGCGTGATAACTCAGAATTAGAATCAGCATACTTTATTAATCCTGGAGGAAACTGTGCAAACCACAATGTCATCACAAGATGTTTCCTCTCCACAAATTTTTTTGTTTTATTCAGCACATGCCTTCCGATTTTTCAAAAATGTCCCCGAGTTTTTCCAGTGTGCACACCATAAATAAACTTGATATGTTTTGAAAGAAGTGAGAGATCTCACCAGAAAATACAGTACAAATGACGTTAAGGTTTTGAAGAGTGACAGCACACGACCAAACATGATAACTTGGCTGTAATTAATATTTTGACCGAGTATTTCTCAAGAGGCCAGAAATTTGATTGAAACTTACCAACAATAAAACCCCCCCAGCGTGCACATCCAATTGTTGGACGTAATATTTTAACAGTAGAGTTTTCACGGTTCAATTAGTGAGGGGAGAGTCTCAGCATAAAGTAGTGTATAATTTTTTATGATGATCAAAGTTATTTGTTCATCTGGTCCTCGACATAAATGCATGTAATTTACATGTCGCGGCGTTTCAGCAGAACTTTAAGTTGGATGTTTGGTGTGTGCATCAGATATCAGAAATAGATAAGACTGAAGTACCTCAGTGCACATTTTAATGAAAATGTAACTGGTTATAGATGTGTTTAAAGGTAAAGCTACAAACAAATGACTACTCCATGGCTGTAGGGTGAGGTCAGATAAATTTTGCTAACAGAGATTTTTTGAAGGCAGGCATAAAAAAAGAAAAAGAAAATATACAGTCCCGGTTTTTGAAAAAGTGTGCACAATTTTCTAAACAGTTGTTCTTTGTCATTGATTGGTATATTGCACTTGATAAAGCGTAGTGTTTTAGGTTGTTAGTTGATCTTGATCTGGAGGAGCACCTGTCTGTCTGTCTGTCTGTCTGTCTCTGTGTGTGTGTGTGTGTGTGTGCGCGTGTGTGTGCACGTACATTAGTTCATCCACAGTCCCCAACTCTGTGCATCACGGTACGTTCAAATTTCAGATTCTCCATTTTCAGCTTGAAATTTTTCATAGTGTTACAACTGCATTTATTATCAACATGGATGACGTCTGTCTTTAACGACACGCATTTTCATAAATATTTACGGTCTTTAACCAAAAAAAGAAAAGAAAAAAAAGACACAATCTGTAACACAAAACAAGCAACTTATAAAGCCTCACGGTAAAAAGAAAAAAAGAAGAAGAAGAAAAGAAGGGTTATCGGCAATACTCACTTTTTAAATAAAAGGGAACGTGACCTTTGTAATGGACTGTTAATACATGAGCTTCTCATTTGTTAAAAAAAAAGAAACAAACATACATATACACATATAAGGCTTGAGTTCTCAACTCTTGGTAGTGTTATTGCCATCTAGCATATTTGTAAAGCTTAAAATAAATATGGAATACTGTACATAAATAATTTACATCAATAACAAAAAAAAGAGAGATATAAAGAATGAAACAAAAACAAAAAAAAAAACAACAAACACATACACATTCACTCTCACACAAGGCCCCTAAACGCAAGAAATACTTTCACTGCTCTTGAAAACCAAGTTAGTGTTCTTTTCATGATAATCTAACCTTTGCCTCCGAGGTTGGATACTCTACCTAAAGCTAGAGTTGTGTCAAAAATGACTACAGTCATGGACCTAAAACAAATCGCTGTACAAATGAGTTCTAGAACTTAAGCACAACAACCAAATAAGACAATTTATTGATGCAACCTGTGATTCTTGGTTGGAGCTGATGGAAGAATCCACCCAAATACACAGTTTGTGGAGATTTTGTGTTGCATTTGAGGAGTTTTACTTTTTTAGGTAACATAAAGATATATTTGATTACATTACCTCCAGCTACAGTTATTTTTATAACCTCAAACATTCTGGTCTTTTTTTTAGAAGCAATTGATGATAAAACAATGATACATCTGTCACTGCAACTGGTGATTATTTTTACGATCCTGCAGATTACTGTGCTGATTTATTTCAATGTTTACTTTGCAAACACAAGAACAGGGCCTTCAAATTTCTTGTTTTCATTCCTACACAGCAATGAAAACCTATTTATTCACTTTACAACAGATCAAACAAAAGTCCTCTTAAGAGAGAAGCTGCAATCTGAAGATATTAAGATATTAATTATTATTAAAATGAATTACAGATAACTATCATGCCAATCAACTTACTGCTTTAGCTCTATTGCTGAGTTGCATGTAGTGCTGTCTTATTTATGGCAATACCACAGTTACATAATTAATGTAGATAATGATCCCACATTTAAAAAGACAGTTTGTCACTAAAGCCTGCACAATTTTAAACGTCACTTCTACTCAGCTGTGAATGTTTCATGGTGTCCTCTCAGTTTTAAAAGGATGAAGATTCAAGACACGATGCCTTTTGCGACACACTGCTGCAGCCAGAGCAGTGCACTTTTCAGAAAATCCTCTATGTCTATGTTTTGTGTATTATTCAGTCACATGGACGAGGCTTTTTTACTTCACATGTGTGTAGTAATGGTCATTTACACTGCACATGCCTGGGAAAATAAGCAGTGACCATGCAACAGCACACCAAATTTGTGCTGGAAAAAAAAGGAATCAAAACCTCAACAGCCCGAGGTCAGTTGCACACAGTAATTCTGGAAGATCTTAAAAACTGTTCACTTCTGACTCACACTAAGGCTGAAACGACTCATCAATTTACTAAATAAATCAGGAAATATTGTGACAATTGATTATTAGGAGTGTTTTGTAAATACTTATTACAACGTTTTAGATTTTTTTAAGCCTCTTAAATGTAAATATTTTCTGGTTTCTTTGCTGCATGTAACAAAGATGTCACTTTGGTTTATGGACAAAACACGACATTTGAGAAAATGATAATTTTGAGGTTGGGAAACATCGACTGACACTGTTAAACATTTTCTTGCTTTTTGTGGACCAAACAACTATTTAATTGATCCAGAAATTAATTGACAGATGAATTTAATACTAAAATAATTAACTGCAGCCCTAATTGACACCAAAAACTGTGGTTAATTATTTCCACATTTCTGTCAAATCCCTGAAACTCAAACAACACAAAATGACATGTAACGGGAAAGTGCCTAAGGGTGGATTTTTCCTTCTGAAAACAGCAGGTAACGTTTCTTTTGTCTGGTAGTTGTGATGAAACCACAGCAAATAAATCTGGTAACCTGGTCTTTCTCTAAAGCATGATTTTCCTCTAATGGTTAAGATTTAACCAACACTCACGTGGCAGGTGGTAATTTCTTGGGGGAACACTGAACACTTCCTGCTGGTAAAGTTCATTCTGCGTTGTATCAGTTCAGTACAAATAAACACAACTGGAGTGAAGTGGCTATCATAATGGAGGACTCAAATACTTATGCCTGTTCCACTGCTGTTCCCTTATTAAAAAAAAAATAAAATAAAAAAGAAAACAAAAAACGGCAAGTCTTACGGTTCATCATATAAAAGCTTTAGGCTGTATTTTTATTTATCCTATGCATGCGGTCATATGCAACCGCATTTCTGAATAGAAACCAAGACATTGGTACACTTCTGCTTTGTTTTGTACAATAAAAGATAAAATGTGCATTAGGTATGCTTGTACATGACATTATACAATATTTACATTCATTTCTTAATAGCATGAAATTTCAGGATTATCTATATACATATTGAAAATGTATCAGAAATATTTGGACTGTCTATTTTTCTTAAATATGTAAGGTAATGCTTGTAGCTTTTTTTGTATGTTTTACTATATTATACTAGAAAAAAATAGTTAATTCATTGAGCAGTAGACAAATTGCAACCATTTTTGATGTTTTTTCTATATTTTTCCTTTTTTTGTTTTGCTTCTCAGCGGTAAAACTGTATTGGTGATTGGAATTTCCAGCACCTTCTGTTGTCAGTCAATAAGTCAAGTTGATATAACGGAACAATGATGTACCAGTGAAAGTCTATGTGTAGCACCTGTTAGAGAGCTCAGATCCCATCATGGCTGAACGGACAAAGTCGCTGAAGGCTTTGAGGACGTTCTCGGGCCAACACATTCACTGTTATCTGGATATTTTCCTCCTCTTAGGCTTCGGGAGCTTCACCTGACGATCCCTTGACGGGATCTGATGGCAGGCAAACAGAAATAAGCATCACAATGATGACTGGAGAGGTAGGTGGAGCGAGAGTAAGTCTTCACGTAAATGTTTTAATCTAACTCTTGACATTCAAAAAAGGTGTAAATACTCACTGCGCCTGACATCTTATCCAGCTCACTCATGGCCTCGTGGATAGCAGCTTCCAAGTGATTATTCAGTTTTCCCGGTCTGTTGGGAGATTTTTTTTAACAATGTATCTTATTTACATTTAGGTAGGTGATACCAACACAATCAGCAAAAGTGTAACTAAGGAAAGGAAAAAGTGTCTTTGGTTTTCTCCACATTATAGGACTTTAAGCAGACCAAAAGCTTGGCAAGTGCAGCAAACACAGAAAACAATGAAAGTATCTCAATTAGATTTTAGTTGTTTGTCAGCATGTTAATTTTAAACTGTATGTAAATATGCTTATGTGGTTAACTTACTTCAGGCCTCTTTTGGCAGCTCTGTCAAGTGCGTCCAAGTCATGAGTTAGTGTTTTGAGCTTCTCTGGCTCAACCTACATGCAGACCAGAAAAATCATGTAAGTTCATTCAAGACTTAAACAGCAGATTGAGAGTCCAATCTTTCTGATTTTTTTTATTGTAATGGTGCATATGATAGGTAAAACGATGAGACTGGAGCAATTTGGAGTAAAAACAATATACAAAATATGCAAAATATTAACCCCAAATCCAAAAAGGTTGGGGGCACTGAGAAAAATGTAAATAAAAACGTAATGCAATGTTTTATACATCTCATGAACCATACAACTAGAACATAAACTATGAATAGAAAATATCAGATGTTGAAACTGAGACATTTAACCATTTCATGAAAAATATTAGCTAATTTTGAATTTGATGGCAGCAACACATCTCAAAAACCATGGCAACATGTCAGTAAAAATGACTGGGTATAAAATGAGCATTTAAGAGAGGCTCTCAGATGTAAAGATGGGCAGAGGTTCACCAATCTATGACAAACCGTGTCTAAAAATTGTGGAACAAATTCAGAAAAGAACTGTGAAAACCTTAAAGGTGCCACCATCTACAGTGTATAATACTGTCAAAAGATTCAGAGAATCAGGAGGAATCTCTGTGTGCAAGAGACACTGGGCCCTGAGGCAGCACTGCATTACAAACAGGCATGATTCTCTACTGGAAATCACTGCATGGGCTCAGGAACACTTGCAGAAATCATTGTCTGTGAACGCAGTGCACCTTGCAATCCACAAATGCAAATTAAAGCCGTATCATGCAAAGAAGCAGCTATATGTGAACACTATCTACAAACGCTGCTGTCTTCTCTCATTAAAACGTTCTGAGGCAAAATGGAAAACTGTTCTGTGGTCAGATGAATTAAAATTTGAAATTCTTTTTGGAAACCATGGACTCCGTGTCATGTGGACTAAAGAGGAGAGGGACCATCCAGCTTGTTATCAGTGGACAGTTCAAAAGACTGCATCTCTGAGGGTATGGAGTTGTATTAGTGCCTATAGTGTGGGCAGCTTACATATCTGGAAAGGCACCATCAATGCTGAAAAGTACATAGAGGTTTTAGAGCAACATATGCTCCCATCTAGACGTCTCTTTCATGGAAGGTCCTCCATATTTCAGCAAGACAATGTTAAACCACATACTGCATCCATCACAACAGCATGGCTTCACAGGAGAAGAAGAGTGCTGGACTGTCCTGTCTGCAGTCCAGATCTTTCATCAATAGAAAACGTTTGACACATCATGAAAAGAAAAATTCAACAATAAAGGTCCAGGACTGCTGAGCAGCTAGGATAACATTCTTTTCCTAAAAATCCAACCACTGGTACAAAATGCTGCACAATGCTAAACATTGCCCTTTTCCAACTTCTTTGCGATGAGTTGCTGCCAAATTCAAAATGACAGAATATTTTTCATGAAACGGTAAAATGTCTTCAACATTTGAGATGTTGTTTATGTTCTATTAGGAATAAGATATGGGTTTATGAGATTTGCAAATGATTGCATTCTGTTTTTATTTGGAATTGGGGTTGTATCTTGTTTCTGTCAAACAATTGCCTTATCCATGAAAATAATTTGAGAGTAAGACACTTTAAATTTGGCTTTACGTGAAACACTGCTGGATGATAAGTTTGTAATGCGTAAGAAAAATTAAGATGGCAAATAAAATGAAGGCAAGTGGTCAAACACTAATGTCTCACCTTCGCCTGCTCACGCAGCTGCATAGCAGCACTGTGCACTTGTTCATCCCCAGCCAGCTTGGCAGGCCAGGGTGGGAAGCCCTTAAGCTGACCCCAGACCAGCTCCCCCATGTTGAAGGTCCTGGACCGGTAGTGAAGCAGCTCTGAGGAGGGAGAGTCTGGCTGCCGCAAGTCCTCCTCACTGCTCAGGCTCTTTGTGTCCGAGGGGCTGGGTGCCATACCGTTGAAGTGGCCGTTGTAGTGGCTGTAGTCTTTGGCTGTGGCCAAGGGTCCCTCCAGGCTAGTGGAGGAGCTGGGCGATTGGTCGTCCCCAGTCAGCTCCTGCCTTGGGGGACCCAGGACTTCTCCGTAACCCCGGGTGTTGAAGTGGGGGGTGGAGCCATTGATATGAGCACAGCGTTCGACTGTCTGCTCCAAACGCTCCTTGTAATTAGCAGGAGTCCGGCTGCAGTTGTTGAAGCGATATCCATCATCGATAAAGACCTTTTCGTGGGCCATGGCCAGGCCATGATCGTTAGATCCCTCGGTGGGGCAGGGTGGGGCTGGAGCCAAGTTAGTGGGTCGATCCATGCATGGACTACTCCTAACTTGGGTAGAACACTCTAGAAACTCCTCACCTCCCCAAGCACTGCTGTTGCTGTGTGAGTCACAACTTCCCCCATGCTGGGTCTCTCCATCCCATTGGGCCCTGGGAGTCCCACGGCCAGGAGAACGGAAGTAGTCACTGGCCTCCGGGCCGTCTGGAGTGCTCTTCCCCGCATCCATGTTTTTCTGACCTCGTCCTGGCCTCACCTGCCTCGGCTTGGTTTGCTCTTCCTGGTGCCCATGCAGGACTGCACTAACTGCTTGAGGAAGGTTAACTGGCTCCCCTATAGAAGCAGTGAAGGCACTCATGGCACTGAGGGCAGGCACTGGACTTGCCTGTGTAGTCCCGCTAACTGTGGTGGTTATGGTAACGTGCATGCCCTTGCTGGCGGCATCCACCACAGCTCTGTAGATGGCATCCACAGACTCAGGGCCTCCAACGGGGCCTCTGTCAGATCCAGGTGTACCTGTTGGAAGCCCCTCTGCCTGGGGCTGTTGCCCCTCCCCAAACTGTGGATGTGGCAACATCCCCTGCTGTGGACACAACATAAAAGGTTGAGATATAAGAAAAATGTTTCTGAAACTATCAAAAATGGTACAGAGAACATGCCATCCTACCTGATAGTTCTGGTAGATGTAGGCCATGGAGCCAGCATTGGCCATGCTGCTGTCTGTGTAGGGTGGGTTATTAGGAAACTGTTGCTGGCCCTGATAGGCTGGATGGGAGGCCACCCCCTGCCGCATGCCCTGGTGGACCTGCTGCTGATACATCTGGCCTCCAGCATTGATGTGTGATTGCAGGCCAACACCACAGCCAAGGGATGATGGGTTTCCTGCAAAACCAATGAGACATACAAATTTTTTCATGAAACTCACAGTATTTATGGAAACAGCACAATTTGGGGAATTGTTGTCTTTATTCAAATCACAGCATCAATTTGACTTCAGAAAAATTTGGTAAATTTTTTGAAAAATAAATAAAAGAAATAACCCATATTTCAATTCATAATTTTGGATTTTCAACCATGTTTATGAATGTGATACAATTAGACTTTACAGACATGAAATAAAGCTGTATTTATTTTTACTCCAGTCTACGGAGTGGAATGTATACCTTTTCAAAATCTACCATGCCCCCCAGAAAATGAACAGCCAAGCTGAGCAAGTACTTTTCATCGAGGATAAAAAGTTGCACACTAACAATCTCTTGCTCTCTGAACTAAGAGACAGACACTCTGTTAGATTTGTATTACAGACTTTGAGCAAAAAATGTAAAAAATATATCAAGGCAAAAACAAAATGTATCAATGAATGAAGAGAAAGCCCAGCAGCAATGTTGGAGAGATAAAGCAGATACAAAATCTCAGAGGCTTAATGCTCTGTTTTGTGTAACTGTGTGTGGACAAGCAGCAACTGGAGCAGCTGGTTGGATGCTACGTAGCTAAAGGGCAGCTGTGTGTGTTCTCCATTTTTCCCCTCTCGTCTTTCTTCCCCTCTCTCCTCTCTACACAGAGCCATGACTCGACCAACCCCCTCCCCCTTCTACCCCACATCCTCCTCTACTGCTATGATATAGTGACGGCTGTTGCCAAGGGAGGTTGCCATGGAAACCAAGTGATGATTGGTGGTTCTGTCCGCTGCCAGGAAGCTTGTTGGGGGAGCTGAGTGGGTGGATGAGGGGGGGTACAGAGGTCGGGTGGTGTGATTTTAGTCTGCTGGGGGATGGGGGGCAGTCAGCTGGGTAGCAGGGTGTCTGGGGGGGCGGTTACAATGAACTTTGGGGTATTTGTTGGTGGTAAGAGTGGGGGGGGGTGTTTCAAGATTGCTAGCTGTCTAGAAACAGATGGTTAGAGGCTAATGCTAAGAAGCCACTGACTAGGCCACTTTCAAAGCTTCCACTGCTCTTAAGATCCCAAACATGTCATTCAAATTATTTTCAAGGACTGGAGGATCTAGGGAGACACTCAGCAGCATGACATCTGCCATTTTAATTTTATCCTAGGAGAGTGTGCTTGCAAGACTGTGTTCTGTGCAATTCTTGTACTGCTCAATTTTGTACAGTTCTGTTTATTAACATACAGTATAAGGTCAATTATTTTCTTGTTAATCAATTACTTGTTAGGTCCATATAATGTTAGAAAGTTTTGAAAATTATGGCAGAAATGGGAGCAAAGAACCCAGAAAATATTCACATGTAAGATGCAAAAAAAATTATAGAACTTGTTTTAATTAAAAAAAAAACAACTACTGATAAATCAATTATCAAAACAGTTAAAAAAAATGCTGGCTTATTTATCAAGGACAATAAAGCTTTGTCATGGCTGCAATGACAAATACAATTTTTTTATTTATACTTTATACTTTTTTATTTATAAAATATGGTTATAACCCCAGAAGCTTATGTTACTACAAGGATATGAAAAATACAGATGAAGAAACTATGCTTCCTAAAGACATTTTCTGACTGTTCCTACGTCACTGGGAGCATATGGCAGATGAAACTTAGAATAACAAGGCACCTGATGATTAGGACAGGTGTCCGGCAGCAGGCCTTGCTGATATCCCCACTATAAACCATATGAGAATACACAGATGCATGATGAATACATAAACACATTGGTTGGTCACAAAGCAGACAGGGACCGGCAAAATACTCAGATGGTCTTTTCATTGCTTTCAGAACAAGCACAGACATTAATGTGTCTACACTCACACAAACTTAAAGTAACACAAAATGTCATTCATATGCAGACAAATAAACAGAAGTGCGTGCACGCACACACACACGCACACACACATACACTGTAGTACAGAGGTAGTCACACATGCACACACAGTTATTCAAACACACAGGATAAAACCCTCATTAAAGGCTTCACTCTGGTCTCCATTCAGGGGCCATCGTTACTATAGCGACCAGCTAGCTGGGAGAAGCTCTTAAGAGTGCCCTATCTGGGCTGCTTTCCTTAAAGTGTGATGCAGATCCCATTTCCATCTTCTTACTCCATTGACTCATGTTAGCATAAAAATAAAATAAAGAGAAACACTGGGTGACTGACAATTAGCTGAGCTTCCAAAGATGAAGGGCCTCCTCATTAGCTTAAAGATGCTGGGAGAGCCACACTGTCTTGGCTCAGGGCCTATCAACTAAATCCTTTGGTTTGGTTCATAAATACAGAAACCACATCTTTACAGAAATAGTGGCTTACCAAAAAGGGGGAGCTTAAAGCTTAAACTTAACAGTGTGCACATTCTGTGGGTAAAATGCAGGGAAAAACATTTTTAATCTTATCAGTAGATCTGAAGTACTGTGGTTCTAATAACTTACCTGTATCAGAAATGGTCTGTGAACAGCCACCATCACCACCTCCATTTGGCATCATGACCATGTTAGTCCTCCCCATGATGTGTTGGAGGTTCGGCTGTGAGGGATTGGGGCCAGGATGGGATAACGGTGGGGGGTTAGTGTTGGGGTGGCCCAGTGGCATGCCATCAGAAACCACTGGTCCACTGCTTGGCCCCATAGGCCCACAGTTATTCATAGAGGAGGCCTGCATTTGAGCCATCATATCAGGGAACTGGCCAGGACGTGAGCCCAGATGGCCACCAGAAGCGTCCATGTTCTGGCAGTGCTGCATGGCATCTCCAGGACCCTGCAGCCTCTGCTGGGCATGGAGATTCTGCTGAGGGCCACTGGGACCAATTCCCATGCAGTCATTGTAGTGCAGTTGTGTGGCAACTTGAGGACCCTGCGCTGGGCCAGGGCTAAGACCTGGACGATGGCTGTTCCCACCCAAGTTGTGAGAGCTATTGCAGCTCATGGACTGGAGAAGCTGGGCCATTGAGGTGTTTGGAGGAAGATTTCCAAGTCTGCCCACTTTTCTCAGCTGTTCAGGTGCACTGGGTCCTGGCATATGTGCCCCACCCATGCCTGATTTGTTGAGGATGTTGTAGACCATGTTGTTACTATTATCATGGTTTACAGGAGTGCTGCCTGATGACTGCTTTCGTTTGCGCATTGGGTCCTTCTGCTGGGCCATGAGCTTGTCTCGAAGAGCTGCCCGGCCACTCTGGCCTTCAGGAGTGTTGAGCAGAATGTTGGAGTTTGGAGGGAGCATGGGATTTAAAGTGCTGTGTCCTTCAATGCCTCTAGGGGCACTCATAGTGCCTGGGTGCCCACCACCCCCACCATTACCTCCACTACCAGCTACCATGCCTGTCATACCAACTCCACCTCCAGCCACTGCAGCAGTGCTGTTGCCAGCAGCGCTGAATTTATTTTGATTTGCTAGCTGTGCTTTGGCTGCGGCTGACAAGAGACTGCTGGCTGGGAAGGAAGCAGCATTCTGTTGGTTGAGGATCTGGTTGAGGGGCATCCCCAGGAGTCCTGGGTGGCCCTTCTGAGAAGCGCTGGGGGCTGCCATAGAAGAAGATGAGGACGATGATGATGATGTGGGGGAATACATGGGGTTACCATGCTGCTGGGTGCCAATCGAGTTTCCCATTACAGGCAACAGCTGGGACTCTTTGTACTGGTGAAGTGGATCTGTTCTGTTGGTGGAGGGGCTGGAGGGCATGGCTGGCCTGGGAGATCCCATAGCCGACCTAGGGGAACGAGGAGGAACCTTTGTGCTGCCACATGGGGCCTGGTGCCCAGAGGGCATTACAAAGTTCCCATGATCAGAGGAGGTGGAGGATGAGCGTGAGCGATGAGGGGAAGCCTCCATTCTCCCCAGAACAGGCCCGGCCATGTGGACAGGGGAAGTGACAGGGGATGGGGACATGGAAGAAGCTGATCCACCTTGTTGAGTCCTCTGAACATGGCCACCATGCCCCACAGGCCCAGGCTTCACTGTGGGTAAAGGTAAGTTGCTTGGCAAGGGGACAATGGCAGGAGGGGGTATGTTTACATTCATCATTGGTACCTGAGAGTGGATGTTAGGCTGGAAGTTGGAGGGGTTTGGGGCATTGGTGGGGGGCTGGCTGACTGGTTTGCTGGGTATAGGGTCCAAGATGCCAAGGGGGTCTTTTTCTGAGGTCAGCTGTCTTTTTTGAAGAGCACAGGATGGTGGTATGGATGGAGGGGGCACTGGATGCACAGGGGGCTGTGTTTTATGGTGAAATGCTGCACGGGCCATTTCCATACCAGGAGGGAAGTTGCCCCGTGGCATGTTTATGTTCATGTTCATGACAGGGCTTTTGGCAGTGGCCGTTGGGGATAGGGGCGTGCTAGTCCTCCCTGTCATGGCACAAGATGGCTGGCTTGCAGAGGAGCCATGGAGCATCACACCAGGTGGGGAAAGAGGTGTCCTACTATTTACATGAATGGAGACTGAGCTGGGACTGCCAGCTCCTGAAAAACCACAAGGATTGGTCCTTGAAAAGCCATCAGGGCTGCCCAAAGTGTCTGCACTTGGAGACTGTGAACCATCTCCATACATCCTAGCACTGGAGCGAGGTGGGCTCAGCATGCCTCCATACCCAGCCCGGTAAGGAGATTTGGGGCCTGGCTCCCCACTGCCCAGCCTTTGTGGCCTGGGGTACCCAGAGTAGAGCTCGGGTTGCTGGGTTACACCCATATCCTGGGGTGGATACAGTCTTTGCTGCTGTTGTCCGGCTACCATCATCATCTTGAAAGGACTTTTGCAGTCTGGACCAACAGCATTGGGCAGGCTATCGTGGGGTTTAGTCCTTATTGCTCTTGGAGTTGTGGAATGCCCAGAAACCACAGATGATGTACCTTGGGGCCAAACAAATCACACAGAAAAAAAACATCAGATACAATTGCAGACAGGGCAGTGAAGTCATAGTGGTCACCATGGCTGACAAACCAATAAAAAAAGCCAACTAGTAAGTATCAGTGCTTGAGCTCTAGAATTCAGCTGCAGCCAAAACACACTGATAGGGACACTCTCTGTCATTACCTACATTTTTAAGTTGTTAAAAATGTAACGGTATTTACATATACTCATACCTCCCGCTTGGCTTGTCAGTGTCAGAGGTGGGTGTGTCTCCATGCTCTTGTGCAATGTGGCCACAGCCAGAAGCTTCCTCTTGTGAATGCAAAGTTTGGTGACGTCTTCATCTGCTTTCACATCCTCCGCAGTCCTCTGCTTGACTGCTGCCCCTGGGTCGAAGTTAAACACCTAAGAAACAAGATAAAAAGAATGGAATGTATGTGCATAATTCAAGGGGAACTCTATTTTATTTCAATCAAATTATTTAAAATTAGCTTAAAACTTAAAAATTGATTCAGGTAATTTTGTCTTGAAGCACTGGAGCCAATAAATAATTATTATTAATCCATAATATAAAATTGATGTTGGTCAGTAGTAGGGCTGCAGCTATTGAATATTTTAGTAATCAAGTATTCTATTGAATATTCCATTGAATCATCAAGTAATCGGATAAAACATACTTTTATCCTATTCCTCCTATTCCTTTCGCTCTGCTGCGTTTGCTCATTTTCGCTGTATTCACTGTTTTCGGTCCTGGCGTCTGCCATTCTGTACAGCTAAACTGTCCACACATATTCCCCAAAGCCTGCTTCGTTGCAGCCCTAGTCAGTAGACCATTAAAGGGTCAATATTTTCAAGGACAAAAATATGGAATTTGTGGGGGTTTATAATGGTTAATTAAATCAACAATAATACAGCAGGAAATCAACAATAATAAAGCGAGAAAAAATTTTTTCTTTTTTTTTTTTATATACAAATAAGATGATATCAACCTGATAACAGTCTGATCTGACAGACAGTGGAGACAATTTTAGCTTCAAGAAAGATAACAGGTCAGATTACTACATAATATGGCACTTCAAAGAAGTGGATGCTTCAAAGAACACCGATGTTTGTAGATTGGCCTTGCACAGAAATCAGTGGAAATGGTCAGTGTGCATTTTGTCATACACCCAGATCACATGAAATGGGAGTAAAGAAGAGTATTAAAAAAGTGGCTTGAGAGCTTTCACAGGACATTTTAAAACTTTTCCTAATGAAGTGGACCACAGTGACCGTGTTCTGTGAAGGACAAAACCAAAAACTTTAGCAATAAGAGGTTTCTTCTTAATTTGCAAAAAGCTGTTTTTTTTTAAATAAAAAATAATAAGCAACACTTAAACATCTCCTACAAAATTAACGTGGAACAAAACAACAATATATTCGAACAATGAGACAGTGGAGTCAACCTGAAATAGCAGGGACCAGGTCAGGACGCCGAATATCTACTCGACAACATCATATGTTAATGATGATTACAATGTCATGATAATTCATGTCCTCTTGTTTTCCTGTGTCCTACAACTACACCAGCTGAACAGAAAATCCTTGGACCAAGAGCAAGATTTCTAATAGAGGAAGGCCACAAGCTAATACACGTTCAGATAAATGTATTATTTTTGGTTTGTTTATTTTTTTTTTTTGCACAACAGTAGGGCTGAACAATTAACTGAAATTTAAGTGAATTCGCAATATGACCTTTTGCAATTTTCATATTGCCAAAATTTGTGTCAAATTACCATTTTAGATTAAATGTTGTCCTGACCGATACACATAATATTCTACAGACAAGAAAACATCTTTGTTTTTTACAGATCCGCACAAATATCACATAGTACTCATTTTAATTATGTTATCCAAATAAAAAAGTGAATTATTATGTAAAACTTACCATTCCCTCTCATATCACGAACCATATCGCAATTTCAATCAAAATAATCACAAATGAATATTTATATAAAATCGTTCAGCCCTACACTACAGCATTTGCTGACTGCTTCCACCTTTATATCTAGAAATGTTGCATTCTGGAGCCAAGTTAAAAGAAACTAAACCAACAGAAAATTACCTTGTGGAGAATGAGTGGGCACTCCAGGCCACATTTGCAGGTTCCATCTGTCAGCAGGTAGGTCTTCACCTGCTCCAAGCTGGACAGTACTGAGCCACTGGGACTGAAAACAGAATACAACATTAGGCTGACTGACGCCTGTGGTAGTAGAGCACAAATACTCCTACACAGTATGCAGTATTGCAGGGCTGCAGCTATCAAATATTTTGGTAATCGAGTATTCTAACGAATATTCCATCGATTCATCGAGTAATCTGATAAAACATACTTTTATCCTATTCCTCCTATTACTTTCGCTTTGCTGCGTTTGCTCATTTTCACCGTATTCACTGTTTTCGGTCCCGGCATCTGCCGTCCTGTACAGCTAAACTGTCCACACACGTTCCCCAAAGCCCGCTTCCGTCTGCTTCCGCTTTGTAGGGGACGCGTAGCCTGTGACGTAAGCACGTTGTATCACACTAAAAAAAATCCGTGCGAAACGTGAGCTTTAAATTTAATTAAACGAGGCCTCGAGGCAGAGGAAATTCCTCGATCTTTTTTTGTAATCGTGTTACTCGACGAATCGTTGCAGCCCTACAGTATTGTAACAATATTTGCACTGTTGGAAACAAATTAAAATATGTGTAATTATTCAGAGTCTTAAGCGGCCGCACCACAATTATACTTGTGACTCACACAATCTAGGTTCCCATTAAAATGTATGGCAAATTGTAACAATTTTTTTTTATTTCAGGAGATGAAAATCCACTTTCACAGTACATGCTTATTGGGGTATTTTTTAAAAAAAAATAAGGTAGGAATGTGAACAAAGGATCATAGTTACAGTTTAGTAACTTCAACCTCATGAACAATTATGCATGCCCATATTTCAAACTTGCCACCAATGAAAACAAAACAAGTGGCTGTTTCTGTCAAACACACGCAGATAAGCTGAAAAACAACCACTGATTGATCATTTTATAGAGAAAGTATCTACTGTGAGAGTGTGTAGCTGCACATCTCACGTAAATAGGTACTTAAAAATGTTAAGAATAATTTGAACAATTGGACAGCACTTAACCTACACAGACACACAGAACACAATAACACCCTGCTATAATAAACAACATTATATGAAAGTCTCTTTAGCCGGAAGCTGCTGCGTACAACTACTCCACAGCAGCTTCAGAAGAATAACCATCAAAACAAAACATGCTTCTGTGACTGCACAGCCAATCAATTAAAAAGGCGTTTTTCCATGTGGAATAATAAAAAGATGTACCAATTACGCCCAATTTCCCAATATAGTGTGGTACTTGCAGGACTTATATTTGAAATTTGTCAGAACAGAGTTGCATCATAGCTGTGGTGGATTTTTACGGTCAACTTTTTCCTTACCTAATGTATACGACCCCTCTGCTATGCTCCGCCTTGCGCTGCCAGCCAATGGGGACCTGGACAGGGGAGGCCTGCCTCTCATCTCCTGCCTCACAGTCCTTTCCGCCATTCATTGCTCCACTGGTTTTACACTCGACACCTCAGAGGTATGTATATCAGACATCAACCAGCGTCTTCGCAATGTACGTCATGTTTGTCTTCCAAAGCGGTGGTGGTGGTGGTGGTGGGAGGGTGGTGGAGATGCGTAGGGCAGTAGGATTATGCTTTAACGTGGGACTCCGTTTTCAGGTGGAGCTGAAGGGGAGGTGGATGAGCAGGAGGTCGGGTAGGGTGAGGCGAGCTCACAGAAGACCCTACCCTTTGAGCTGCTCCATGGCTACAGTGCTGAACTGCACATGTACTTCCATCACTGCATCTTGACATTCAGAGCCAAGCAGCTGAAAAGGTGAGGGTCTGAAGTCGGTGTGCGCTATGCTCACACAGGAAAGTCCTTTTTCTGACTACTTTTTAATCATTTGTCTTCTGACATCCACAAATTGTCCTTCAGTCAGTCAGATAAGATATGTTCAACATATTGACTCCCAAATGCTGCTGGGGTGTGGTTTTCCCATGGTTCCTATGAGGGCAGAACAGAACAGAACAAATTAGTCAGGACGAAAACATTTTTTTTTGCAGGATTTAAAGTGCATAATTTAATTGACTCCAAGAAAATCGACAACATGAAATCCATTTAATATCTGGCAGTCAGTGTTTTCGTTTACAACCAATTACTTATACTGAGCTTTTGAAATGGGAACAAACAGAAATATTGAAGGAAAAGCTATGATTAAAAGTATGATTAAAAGGGCATCAAGTGGACATGTTGACAGAATGAAGCCGCGGGTTTCTGATAACATGAAGATTCAGTAAAAACATCTGTGACATAATTAAATGGCTATCCCTGATGATCTGATAAGAGTATCTGCACTAAAATGAGTGAAATCAGGGTTAAAGGATAGAAAAGTAAAAATGTCAGATTAATACCCATACATTTTTTCAAAAATGACGAGTCTCAATGGCTAAGTTTTGATAGTTAATTACTACTAGGCTTATTAGTGAGTATGTGAGTAATGTGTCCCTGAATTACTGTTGAAACAAACAAGTGATTTTTATGGGATTAAAATTAGATTTTGTTTATAACTATCAAACTAGCTTTAAACTATTAAGATTCAAGTTCCACAAAATGCTGTTGAACTTCATCCTTAAATGTACGGAACTCAGTTTAATATCAGTCAGTAAAAGCACAATAACCGATGCCAGTCCACTCTTTCAGGGAGGTAGAAGTAAATCCAAACAAACGTGCAACGTGTCCATTGAAGATATTTATCTTCTTGCAATATTTACATAGTTGAATCTGGACCAAGAGATCATACAAAATACTGTAAATGACCTAAATACCATAACTTTGGATCAGCACATAAAGATATTTTTTATACAATATGGGGAACCAAAACATTAATCTATTTTTTTTTTCAACATTATAAGCAATAATCTCTCTGATAGAAAAGCCAAGTTACATCAGGCTAAATGCAGTCTGAGTGACAAAGCTCCATGAAAAGCTTCTTCTCAGCTGCCAGTGCTGCTGCTGACTCATAACTGCCCTGTGAGCAGCTGATACTGAACCCAGTGACACCACCAGCGTTTCTGAAAATGAAGCAGCAGTTAAATGTCCCCTGTTCATGTGGAAAAATACACAGGAGAAACTGTCACCCCTCATCATCTGAGTAGAGGTGTGTGGTGGTTTCTTCAGAGGTCAGAGTAACCGTCACAAATGTTAAAAAGAATATGTAAAATGTTTTCATGTCACCGTTTCAATCGCCTCCTCCCCCCTCATGACTCATCAATTACCTTATGCAGATTATTTACGATACTCTCATTTCTAACCTTCTAGTGTAGACTTTTTTTTTTTTTTTTTAAATTATGCTCTTGGCCTTCTTGTATTTAGACAACAGCAAAGGTGTACACATAAAAACCTTCTTAAGGGGGTTACATTTTTATTGACAAGCATGACACTTTATTGACATTCTAGGCTTTGTGTGGTTGCTTCAAAGCTTGCAACCATTAATGTGGACCAACTAAAACTTTATTAGTTGTGCATTAAGGGGTTGCGATTTATTTGCCTTCATAAATATAATGTGTCAAACCCTTAGAAATGGATGTTTAATTAAACTATGTCCACGCCAAAACATTTGAAAAGGTCCATGTTTCTGCCTGTCCAAAATAAAATACAACCTGTGCTTCGAATCTCAACAAAGGCTTTTGTCTTTGAGAGTAAGAGTGTCAACAAATGGAAGAGAGGAGGGACAAGACATGAAGTAAATGGTTTGCCAAACTAGAGCTGCAACTAGAACTACTCCACTTATATGTAATTCCATTCCGCACAGAAAAATATGATTAATTTGTATAGTGTTACGGTTTCTGAATTTCTTTTCTCAAATGAAATCCACGTGTTCCCTTTCAGGAGAATATCAATAAAACTGAATTTAACAAAGCAACATGCACATTATTGTCTACCGGTGAACTGGTGAATCTATTGTACGAGGACTTTTTTGTTAGACTGAGACAATTAAAAGCTGATTTAGTACAATCTCATTCTAATTCATTAAATGCCATGCAAATCGCGCTCATCTTCAAATGCAGACTTATATCGTGTCACTAGTAATATAAAACTTGATTAATGAAAAGCCTGTTCCTCCGCAATTTCACGAAGAGAAATAAACAATTTACATGTAGAGCTCCACTGCAGATTATTCTGCTATTATGTGCCAGTGATACACAGAACTGTCGTTGTGGCAATAAGCATGTTGAAAACAATACAACTCTGCATAGTTATAGGTTTTAGAGCCAGTGTTTCTTCAAGTGAATACAACAGATCCTCCAAAGTAGTGTGGTATTTTTCAAAAAATTCAATGATTTCACCGTGTACAACAGTTTTTTTTAATGCATGATCACGAGTAAGTGCTGAGTGTGTGTGAACTTGTATTGCTCGAGTGGTCGCGAGTGTGTCTGTTAGCGTAACTATACGCATTCTTGGTTCTCGCAGACGTGTTTTCTGCTAAGGTGGTAGAGTAAACTGATCAATCTCTGCATTTATTACCACGGCTACTACACAAGGCCGCCCAAGCACGTGTGGTGCACCAGTGCTGCACAACATTCTGTTTTCAAATAAAAAAAAAAAAAACAAACACAAATAACTAAATACAGTTTTCGGTATGAACCTGTATACCACCCGGCACCACTCCAAAGAAATACTCCTAATACATAGTGGGCTCCAGAAGACTGCAAAACATTAAAACAAACCAGCACGGTGATAAGCAGACATTTATTTAAAAGCAATCACTGCAAAAATAAAAAGAAGAAACAGTGAACTGTGCAACAGCTGAACATGATTCTGTCCCTCTGGACATTTTGAGCCAAAGCCTAAAAATATATTTGACAGAGATTATGGTTATATTGTAGGGATGGGATAAAATATCAGTTTGGCGATATATCGTCGTCCTTCCTCATGCAATACAATAATCGATATGTCGGTGCCAATATCGATATTTTAACTAATAAATTAAGGCGCTCTAAAGTACACAGTCTGCCCGTTTCACTTGCGAGCGTCACTACTTCGTGTATCCTCACAGCAGAGCCGCTCAAATGAATGAGGGAAACTTGGGGCGGAAGATGTTCCGCGGCAAAAGGAGGGGTGTGAAATCTAAACAGTGTCGCCAACTTAGCAACTTAGTCACTATATTTAGCGAGTAATCAGGCCCCTCTAGCGTCTCTTCTTAAAAAAAAAAAAAAGAGACTAGCAACAAATGTAGCGTGTTTTTCTGGTGTTATTGGAGACTTTTGGAGACACTGATGTGAAACCACGTATTGTTCTTAAGGTCTTTGCACACCGAACAGGACAAAAGTGCAAATAATTCTAATGCAAATGATACCACAACCTTATCAAGTGCAATGAAACAAATAAATTATGAGGACGGGAGTCCGAGGGGGGGTGGGGGTTCATCACAGCTCTGTGTTTAGAGCTCTCTCTGTCTCCCTGAAGCTTGCTTTACAGTATGTGCTACAAACAAGGGCAATTCATGAGACACATACATGTGCTCATGTGTGGTTTTTTTTTTGCACAGATGTTTACAAAAGTTGTTTTATAGTCCTGTGATTTTTTTTAACAGCATGGCTATGCTGTTTCCTTAAAACTGTGAATTTTGCAAGTCTGATGGCACATTTTGACAATAAATTAAGTATGTCTGTACAAGAGGCAGCTACAGTATGACTTTATGCACCTTGTTCTCTATATTGAGAACAGAAAAATCCTGCATTTCTAACTTTTCACCAACGTTTTGTTTTCTTAAGTTAGACAGATATCATGATGTATTGTGACATAACTGTCTTGCAATATATTGATTATCACAGAATCGTTGTATAGTTATATTATTGGTATCGTGAGGTAATCTGTAATGCCCACCCCTATTATATTGTAGGATTATTTTTTATTTATCTCACTTTTTTATTGACCTGATTAACCTGTGATTGACCTGGCTGTACAAAAGAATTTTGAAAAATAGTGTGACTTGAATTTAATCCTACAGTAAATTGCGTACCTGCCATAATCATTTTGTCATCCATCACAAACTATATTGGGGTGAAACTGCCTTAATAAATCACATAGGAGCGTAAAGTGGAGCCTGACAGTGTCACTGCAGAGTCACTGATTTCTGTCATCTGAGACAAGACTGCAGAAGCTGTCATGCATTTTTTTCCACACCTAGGGAAGGCAAATCTAATCTATTTGATAAGGTGAATGATGAAAATTGAAAACATTTGACAAAAATCCATATTATCTATACCCTTTCCTCCCCCAACATAACAGATGAAAAGACTCAATTGTGGTGCAAACATCATCAGACAAGCAGCATTTAAAGGTAGGGTGGGAGATCCTGGAACTGTTGGAGCAGGTTATATTTTGAAGTCAATAGTCCAAGGCCCTTTCCTCAGACTTCCCTCTGACGCCACGCTTCCAGATCATGGGTACGCACTCCACTTGTTCACGAAGAGTGTTAAGATCACATCACATGGATTCATGGGCAATGACAAGATAATGCTCTCAAAAGTTCACAAAGACTCAAAGTTACCCTAACTGACCAGTAGAAATAGTGCCACTATGGCATCCCTTTGCAGCCCTTTCTGGGCTTTCACTTGTCGCCACCATTCAAACGCAGCACCGATGTTCACTCTGGTCTTGGATCGCTCTGCATCAGCCTTTTTTTTTGGTAGTAGCTTTTCTCAAAAACATGAAGTGGGCCGTTATAACCAAGGACATAGGTTTCTGTATGGACAGTGGGGACATGTCCCCACCAATGTATGGAGAAAGCCAGAATGTCCCAACCAATATTAGAGACAGGACAAGTGTATATGTGTGCGTAATGCTGTGAGAAGAGACGAGAGCAAGCGAGTGACAACACGCCGGTGACTTTTCAGGGCTGCCAGTCCAGACGTTAAGCACACAGGCAAATTCGTTTTGGAAAAACATGACGACAAGCCCGGCCCATCAGAGCTTGAGGAACGTGTCAGGAAATCTGTCCAGTCTCAGTTCGGGCTCGGGCAGAGATTCTAAACTCCACAAGCTAGTGTGAGCTCTGACGTCTTTTCTGTGTCTGCGCATGCGAGATTAGTGCAAAAAGGGGGGGACGCACATATGAGGAGGGAGGAGCAGAAGGCAATTTAACTGATGCGTCGCGATCCAATTATTTTGTCCAGGCTGTTCATTATGATTGGATGGTTTTTTACAGTCCTGTCTGCTCCACAGGTAACTAATTTTTTTTATTTCTGTGACAATGCCTTAATTAATCGGTTACGATAGGGTGTGAAGAGGATTTTAAGCAATTAAGTAAAAATGCTCCAAAAAATAATCTCCCACCCCACCTTTAAGAAGAAGAGGACTTAGGGAAAACTGTTAATGCAGAAAAAGGCATAAAAACTGTCAGTGGAGAGTTACAGCAATGCAGTCTCAGAGAGGAAAAAATGTTTTGGACAGGGGGAAAAAAATTCACAACAAAAAGACAAGTAGGAGACACCAGCCAACAGTTTGTTGAGTAACTGATTTTGCAGCGCATTAAGAATGGCAGTTCATGTAAATGAAAGTCTATCTTTATGCAAACATTTTTTAGAATGTGATCAGACTTAATGGCTTCTCTGACCTAATATTATTTATGCAGTTGCCATTGTTATATTTGGCATGTTTTGTTATTTTACTGTTAAGTGACTGTATCACAGCTCTTTATTATTGTACCAATCACATGAGAGGCAAGACTAGTATTTTATTTTTGATCAATTCACTACATTGCCTTTTCCTGAGAGTCAAAAAGATTATATTTTTATCCACTAGTTAATACAGCAAATGGTAAACATAACCCAGTAACTAACAACAAAGAGAAAGAGAACAAATGCTGCATATAGATATATGTTTCAGATCTGTAAAATCAGAGGAACATAATCTCAGCCCAATGTGACCTTAAAAGACAGGTGAAAAAATGTGTTGGCCCTTAATTTGCCTCAAGAAAAAATCCATCTTGTTGCAAGTTAATTAGTCAAATCAAAGTACAATAAACATTATATCTATCCTTAATAAACCTGTACTACAAACCACCTAACACACATAGGAAGGTTACACCAAGAATGGGAAATTATCTCAGGGCCATTTAATAGATCATAAATGGTCACATTTAATTTTGTCTACTGGACTGCTAATAAATAGAGAAAAATCATTTTGTACCAGCCAAACTAGAGGCTTGTTATAGTTAGGGTTGAATATATATGACAAACAAAATCCACTGTAGTCCAAGCTGTCTTTGAGATGTAGTCCAAGCTGTCTTTGAGATGTGTATACATCTTATTCATGTGTTAATAAAGCAATGAGGGTAAGTTTGTGATAGAATGATCAGCCCTGTGGTGAAACATGATAAAAAGGCCTAGAACACACACAAACAGACGCAGGTTGTCCAGGTCTTTACTCAAATTATCATAACTTAATCACTGCATATTTAATAGCTGTCTAGATTGAAGCAAATAATCTCAACATTGCATACCCATGGAGTTGGCTTAGGCTAGCAACCTGTGTAAATTAGCCATTTTTTCTGGAGCAGCCTTTAAATTTGACAATTACACAAGAAGTCTAGCAAGATGACAAAACTTTTTCTCCAAAAACTGGAGAACATGACAACCAGCCCATGCATATAACTAAATCTACTACAGATGCCTTAATGTTGGGTAAGAGCTAATTAGCTTGGTGACATTAGCCTATCAACTGTGCCAAGTGTTGTTTTATTAACGTTTTGGCAACAACCGTATAGCGTTAAAGAGGGTTTCTTTAACCACCAGGAGAAGCCTTCAGTTAAAGCCTCACCGTCTGCGGGCCTCCGCGTCAAGACCGATCGTGTCAACAAGCAGCATATCGGTCCTGTCTGACTGGAGCTTTCGGATGCACTGGACACAGCATCTAGACTAGCAAAGGGGTTAGCATACCAAGCGTCAGCTGTCTAGCTACCGTTCGTTAGCTAGCCAACTAGCTTGTTGTAACGAAAATGAATTAGAGGGCGAGTTCAGCTGCGTCCATTGCATTTTGGCATTTAATTGCCAAAGGGCAACAGAGCGCACGCACACCGAGGGCCCCCAGCCCGTGTTCCGACTTCAAAATGTCGAAGTAAAAAGCGGGTAGGCCCGCGCAGGGGTTGCGAGCCAAAGGGGCCAAGGAAGGCCAGAGCCAGGCCGAGTTAGCATTAGTTAGCTTAGCATGATAGCTAAGAGCCTTGCAAACCCGTTGCATTCGCAGAGAGTGAGAGAGGGAGAGAGAGAGAGATACAGAGCGAAGAAGAAGAAGATAGAGAGACGCTTTTCAGACACTAACGTTTCTGTCTACGTCAAATCGAACAGTAAATGTCCCGTTTTTAGCCAGTTATCTCGGCGAATGCATCCGGGTGGTAAAACATAGTAACAAGCGAGCAACGATGCGTTTTTGACCTTAAGAAAAATAAGAAGAAGAACCTACCCATTAGTTCTCTTGCCTCTGCTGGTTCTCCTACACTGGGATATTAGAAATGATGGAGAGCCATAGTGCGCATGCGCCGAGCAGGAGCAGCCTGCAGTTAGGGAGAGGTGATGCACGTTTTCATCCAGAGTTCACTCACACATCAACAATGCACAGCTGAAGTTAGGAGTACAAACATTAGTCAATAAAAGTAAATGAATGAGAGAAAATTGTATTTTTGCATAGATGGAGGCAATACCTACATAATTTGCTTTAGTGCCAATGTCACCCTGATGTTATTGCACTTCTACACAGATATATTTCACTTTCTTGATCACACACTGGGTAAATTCACTTCAGAAGTGACAAATATTAGAAAATGATTAAATGAGCATAAAAATACAAATACAAAAACCGAAAAATAGAAAAGGCCTTACTTAAAAAATAGAACAGGAACATAAAAGTATGCCAGTAGGTATTAATAATAATGTTATTAATAATAAAAATAATTACCAATGTACAATGTACATACCAAGATATTTGTATGCCATAAAACAGAATATAGGAGGAGTATTGAGCAGTGATGATACAGGAAGGAGAGAACAGGTGATAATGAGCCAGCAGAGAATTTGCACAGCAACCTAAACAGCACACTTCACACATTGTGGGAGAACATCCAACAGGTCTGGTTGATTAGTGCCAGACCTGTTGGACATGTTCTCACTGTACTGTATGTAGGAAGTATTCACAGTCCAGAAAAGAGAAGAAGAAGAATGGCTTACGGGGAGGTAGGAAGAGTAGGAAATATTTTTAAAAATGTAGGGAAAGTGGAGAGTGAACAGGGTAAACGAGAACTGTTAAGGTTCTTGAGGATTTCATGGCTAGATAAATGGATTTAAAGTAAAAAAAAAAAACAAAAAAAAAAACAGAGATTGCATTAAAATGTAAAAAAGAAAGAAAACAAGACTGATAAGGAAACATGACTACGCTGACAAGCGGGACCTACACCAAAACAGAAGACGACAGTAGTGCAACCCATAGGATTCAAGCTGCCCTACAAGAACCCAAATAAGAATGCAGTAGTTTTAGCTATTTTTGCAGAATGTCAATTTTAAAGATTCACTTTTAATATTTCCATTTCTAGCCATATTCCTGTATCTTGTCTTGCTTGAGTGTTTGCCTCCCAAACGCTTTCCCTAGTAGATGCCCATTGGTGGTGAGGAGGCCAGAAAGCACAACATAAGCACTACATTTGTATTATGGCCAGGTGAGCGGGGAAGCTAATTGCTGTTTTATCATTTTGGGTGTAGTCCTACTGCTTTTCCCTATTAAGATGTTTTGTTGTTGTCGATATTTGTCGCGATTTTAGTATTTGTATAACTATAAGTGCCATTTTGTAATAAACAATTATTTTCTTAGTTGGTATCCTTGTTAAATTCAATTATTTTCAGCTACAGCCCAACCCTTACTTAAAATGTTATTGTAATAAACAATTTAATTTGATATCATGTCTCTGCTCGGTCAGTCTGTGTGCCTTGTTGCTGTTCAGTGTCCAAAATATTTTTTTGGGGTAAAATCCCCCTTATTACATCATTATCTGAATTGCAAGCCTCCTTCTCATCAACCTAATATGTTCTTTGCTGACGAGAATTGGATTATCTTGTCTTAATGGATGGAGTATGTCCTTGTAGTAATTGTACCATTTCTTCTGTTTTGTCCCTTATTTATACTTTTTGTATTTTATCTTGTATACTTTTTTATAATGTATAGTTTGTTTTGTCTAATAGATGACAATGTTGAATCAAATGTTACTTCATACAACACATTAGCAGTATAAAGTACTTAATAAAGACAGAAAATATTGCTGCCCTTGCATCTTTGTTTACTTGCAAAAAAAATGGAAGAGCAACTTTGAGCAAAACTACAATTCACACATGGTGCACAAAAGGAATTGCAAATGAAAGCAAAGGAAAAGCCTGGTTTGTTGGAACCAACAATGTAATAACTCAAAAATAAGTTGGTTTAATCTATAATGTAATTGGCAATTTCTGAACCAGTGATACAACTTTTGTCCATAACGTAATAAAAACACTGAGTGGTTATGACATAAGCTGTGTTAAAACATAGTTAAATTAAATAGAAGCATTAATAAGGATATAATGTTACTTTAGTTGAAAAGGTTAATTTAAACACTTGTAATTCCAGATGAAATCCATTAAATTGAATAACCTTTTCAACCAAATAGACGTGATTATCTTGAACATAATTTTCAACTTAATGCAAAAGTCTTGCAAAAGTGTAATATAAATCTAATTATGGGTCTGCCAAAATAAGGGCAAAGTGAAAACAGAATTTACTTTGGCTCTATACTTGGCAGTTTCACAAACACTGAGATTGAAGGAAAATCAGTATAGTAGCAGTAATTGAAATTCTAGAAATTGGTAGTTTGGAAATCAGTGTCTTGTAAGACATTGCACATAAGCCTCACTATTTAAGGAAGTACTACTCACTCACTCACTCACTCACTCACTCACTCACTCACTCACTCGCTCATTTTCTACTGCTTTATCCTCCACATGAGGGTTGTTTGGGGTGCTGGTGCCTGACTCCAGCTGGCATGGGGTGAGAGGCAAGGTACGCACTGGGACAGGTCACCAGTCCGTAACAGGGCCACATAAAGACAGACTCTTTCACTCTCACATTCATGTTTTTGGAACTGTGGGAGGAAGCCTGAGAACCCAGTGAAAACCCACGCACACACAGGGAGAACATGCAAACTCCATGCAGAAAGGCCCTCTGTTAACTGGATTAATAATTATCCAGTTAACAGAGATATAGAGATTAATTGCTAACAGCTTGGGTGTACTGTCACATTTAATGGGATGCATTGTGTTAAACTATTAGTTACAAATTATGTTATTTCAAATAACTGTAAGATTTCAAAAGTGGCTGCTTCATGTATTTTTAAGGGCAATCTATATTAGTACCAACATTACAGGAATATATTTTATAAGTATGTGCAAATGTGCATCATAACTCTAAAATTCACCAGAATGAAACTGGTGTTTTCGCGAAAACATTTGATTTTGGCTGCACTACTGTGTACATGTACTGAGTCACAACTAGACTAGGATTGAGTCTATATATTGAAGTAGAAAACCTGGATGGTAAAATGATGATACACTATGTAGTGGGAGAGAAATTTTTACAATTTACATTTTAAAGTTGATTTCAAAGACAAATGTTTTCTTTTAAGTACCACACATTTTGTACACCATCCATAGATGAACGTAGTGAGATGGCATTGAAAGCTCTAAAAAAAAAAGTTTAAAATTAGATATATTTTTTCAACTGTACAATTATTGTAGCGCTAATTAGTGCTGTATGCGATAACTATCTGTAAAACAGTTTGTAAAACTCGTCAACGTAAATGAAAATATTTATATTATACTTCCCATTTCACTTCCTATTTTGTGCCGAGCCTCAACCAATCAGGGTCCAAGATGAGTCACAGCAGGAAGTAGTCATCGCTGGCCGAGTCTCACTCCCGCGAATGTCTGTCCGTGGGTGAATTCCTCTTTTCTCTAGGTAAGTGTTGTGCATTTTTTAAACACATATTACACATGTTTTTTTTCACACGTTAGACTAACTAAATTTATTGTGGTAACTAAATATTTATCACAATAAAAACGAAAACAAAGCGTGCTGATAGTGTGCCCCTGCAGTGCCCCGTCGACAGCAAGATCAATTAAAACCAATCTCAATTCTTAAAACGTGACATGTTAGTTCATCCTTGCTCATTGATAAATATTAATAGAGCTCGGAAACTAAATGTGACCTAATCTAAATATTTGCTTATTGCTTTATAATTCGGTGTACATAGCATCCGCTAAGGCTGCAGCGATTGTATGTTATTGTAAAGTCAACAACTGTAGTGAAATTGTATTGAAACATATAATTCTTCTTGCACTAGCCATAAGCCGAATTGAATAATACTTTATGTTTATCAGTTTCAGCACCGTAGTAGTGTCTTAGTATTAATGCACATGTATAAAAAGCGAGGGCATACCTTGTTTTGACGAATACTGTAACGGAGTTTCGTGGGCACGTGTCATCGTCCTGCAATGTGCCAATTATGGAAGATGAAGCAGTGGTAGCCTCTGTATTGTTGCATGTGTTTGGCACATGACTCCAATTTTTCTGTCTAGAATCAAAGCATCATGAGCAAAAGGAAGGCAAATGATTCCCATCTTCCACTAGGAGAAAGCATCACTCAGGTTTGTGTCACCCATATTTATCTTTAAACCAAAGAATTGACAACACATTATCCTAATAATTTAACTGTGTCTTATACACCTTCATTTACAGGTTCAGAAGATTTTAAGAGAACGGTTCTGCAATCAGTGGCTCCCTGATAAGCCAGAGGGAACAGAAGCTCAACACAAGTAAGCCTAAAATTTCACATGTTTGTCATTATTGGTGAAGTCAGTAACTAAAAAAGCAGTTTCATGGCCCAGTGCGGCCTGTTGGCAGTGTTATGGCATGGGCATGTATGGCTGCCAGTGGACCAGGCTCACTTGTGCTTACTGATGATGTGACTGCTGATAGAAGTAACGTGATGACTTCTGAAGTGGACAGGATTGTAATTTTCTCTGCTCACATTCAGCCAAATGCTGCAAATCATTTCGCATTAAGGATGGATAATGACCTAAAACATACTGCAGAAGCAACACAAGAGCTTTTGAAGGTAATGAAATGGAATGTTCTTCCGTGACCGAGTCTGTCACCTGATCTCATGCTTTTAAGTTACTGAAGACTAAACTGAAGGCAGAAGGATCTACAAACAAGCAGCAACTACAGGCGACTGCAGTAAAGGCCTGGTAGAATATATCCAGGGTGGAAACTCAGCATTTGGTGAAGTCCATGGGTTCCAGACTTCAGTCACTGCCTGCAAAGGATTTTCAACCAAGTATTAAAGCCAGCTTATAACTTCTTAACAATTTTTGTTCAGTCCCTCAAATTAAAGCTGAGTGTCCACTTTTATCACAACTGTGTTTCATGTCATTCTCTGCGGTGGTGTATAAAGGCAAAATGAAAAAAAAAAGGTCCAAATATGTTAATGCCTAACTGTATATGCATAGTAAATTAAAACTCCACTACTCTGAAATGTACACTTCATAATTACGTTACGTCAAATACAAGCAGCACTCTCCTCTAAGTAAAAAAAAAACAACAAAAAAAAAACTGTATACACAGATATTTTGTTGATTATCTTCAAAATTGCAAACCAAGGGTAATTTACAGGTCCGAAATAGTTTGGTTCTACGCACTTAAGGAAATGGGGACACGGTGTAGATGAGACGCAAGATGAAGAAAAGCAAAGGAATAAAAAAGTGTAGTAGAACTGTCATTTATGATAAAGAGACAGTGTAGAGCTCCGTGTGAGTCTCAGTGACCCAGTTCAGTCTCACCTGGCTGACAGCACTGTCCCAGTTTGGAGGCCGAAGGAGCAGCCGTCCGACTTCATCACAGCACAAGCGTCAAAGGTGTTGCTCGGGTTGAGAAATCCACCTCCAACAATGCGGATTTAAGAGTTAGTGCGGCTTTAACAAGTCCTGCCGAAAGGAGACGGTGAAGCAAAATTCCGGATTGTATGTTGCAAATGCAGGAGCATAGTGGGTAATGTAGTCACAAACCATGTCATTTCAGACACCTTCTGGAGCTGCTGAGGCGAACAGCTATCCATGGGGAGAGTAACTCCGTGCTAATCGTTGGTCCCAGAGGAGCAGGAAAAACAATGGTGAGCGTCCACAGATGGCTTCACATGGGCATCTGTGCGTAAATGGTTGAAAAGATGATGAATTATATTGAAGTGTGTTGAAATCCCAAGAGGTTTGTAACGTCTGGTCTTGCGACTGCAGCTGCTTAGGTGTGTGTTGAGAGACCTGCTGGAGGATAAAGAAGCACAGAAAAGTCTGCTACAGGTTCATCTCAACGGTACATGCTCCGGTTCCTTAACCATTCCTCATTCGATTTGTTCGGAACGTAAGAGCCTTAAAGGCTTTCGAATTTCGGTTTTTCTGTGTTCACTCTGAACCAGAACTAGATGTGTGCACATTTATTTACTAAAATGATGCCTCTTCGCTGCAGGTCTCCTGCAGACTGATGACAGAATAGCACTGAAAGAAATAACACGGCAGCTCCATCTGGAAAATGTTGTCGGTGACAAAGTGTTTGTAAGTGAAAGGAGTATCTTCAAGACGTTTGTCGTTAACGTTTTGATAATTCTGCCACAAAATAACACGCATCTCAACTCCATTTCAGGGCAGTTTTGCCGAAAATCTGGCTTTCCTGTTGGAGGCATTAAAGAAAGGTCATCATTTAACCCATTCTGCATTGTTTTGTATCAAATTCACCTGCAACGTAGGGCTGCAACTTAACTTATTTTCTCAATTAATTCAGGGTCGTTTTTTTAGAATTAGTTATTTTTGTACACACCAATCAGCGATAGTGAATTTGACCCATCCTTTTTTTTTTTACACACCAGTAGTGAACACACACACAAGCCGGGTGCAGGAGCAACGGGCAGCATTTTTCTGCACCCGGGCAGCAATGGGGATTAGCTGCCTTGCTCGGGGGCACCCCAGCCCTTGACCCGTGCTGGGCTTTGAACAGGCAACCCTCCAGTTACAAGCCCACTTCCTTTCCTGTTGGTCATGGGCTGTCCAGTAAATGTAAGAAATGTTGAACCCAGACCTCAAAAAATGTGTTGTGTTCTTCACAATCCAACATTTATTTGTAATTATTTCTTCTTATTATAAGTATATATATCATATATATATATATATATATATATATATACAGTATATACAGTACTGTGCATCAAAATACTCCAGTTACAAGCCCACTTCCTTTCCTGTTGGTCATGGGCTGTCCAGTAAATATAAGAAATGTTGAACCCAGACCTCAAAAAATGTGTTGTGTTCTTCACAATCCAACATTTATTTGTAATTATTTCTTCTTATTATAAGTATATATATCATATATATATATATATATATATATATATATACAGTATATACAGTACTGTGCATAAGTCTTAGGCCGCCACCAGCTTTGTTGTTTTTCTGTCAGTTTTGTGATCGTTGGCGTTTAGATTGAAAAGATGTGACTAAAAGTCAGTCTTCTACTATACGATCAACCTGTCAGTGAGTTGAACTTGTGCAACATGTGTATGTGATGCTCCAACATGTCTGGAGTAAACCAGGTATAATAGACCTTTTTCACAGCAGCTATTTGTTGGCATGAAATAGTAGGAGAAACACAGGTTTGACCAATAACATTAGGGTCCCATTCCAGGTTTTAAAGAGCCATGGTTGTGTTCTTGTTCAAGTGTAAATGTAGGTCACACTAAATGGCTTTTTTGTTGTGTTTATGCTCTGAAAAAGATGTTATTTTCAAACTGCATATGTGTATTTTCAGGATGTGTTCCAATAAAGTGATTGAGAAATAATTGTACAGTATGGTCACTATAGCACTGCTGAAACAACAAATCTAATGGTGGCCTAAGACTTATGCACAGTATTGTGTATATATACATATATAGATTATCAAAATACTTTAATTTTATAATCAATTAATCGTTGCAGCCCTACTGCAAAGTCGGTGAAGGTTTGGTTCAATGCTTTTTCTTTTTTGGGGGATTTGTGTAGGTGACCGTAGCAGCAGCCGCCCAGTGCTGTTTGTCCTGGATGAGTTTGACCTTTTTGCGCACCATAAGAACCAGACTCTACTCTACAACCTGTTCGATGTCGCCCAGTCAGCCCAGGCCCCCATCGCCGTGGTGGGCATCACCTGCAGACTGGTGGGCTCAGGATCTGCTTTTATTCTCCACCCACTCGGAAAATGAATATCCTCAGTCTTAAAAAAACAAACAAACCCCACATCTGTGATGTTTCATTTGCTTCCAGGATGTTCTGGAGCTGCTGGAGAAGCGAGTCAAGTCGCGCTTCTCCCACCGCCAGATCCACCTGCTGAGCAGCCTGACCTTCACTCGGTACCTGCGGCGGGTTCAAACTCAGCTCAGCCTGCCGCACGACTTCCCCTGCACTAAGTTCGCTCAAGACTGGAATGACAGCGTCAAGGTAGAACACGGAGCCGATCTTGAATAGTTTGAACGCCAAGAGAAATCAATCAATTTAGCTGTTACGTGAGACTAAGATGGTAGCTTTTCCTTTTTACAGACTTTGTGCGAAGACAAATCAGCTGAGGAGGTTTTGCGGAGACACTTCAACTCCAGCAAAGACTTCCGCTCGCTGCACATGCTGCTGGTGACCGAAACACTCGCAATGACAATATCAATATCGTTATCATGCTTTATTTTAATAAATAATAAAAAAAAACACCTGCTGAAGAAGTGTTTGCACCAGGTATCTGTATTTCTTTATTTCCTTACAGATGTTGTGTCTGAGTCGCGTCTCTATGGCTAAGCCCGTCATCAAACCAGTCGACCTCCTGGAGGCCAGCAGACTGTGTTTCGTAGATGCCAAGGCAAATATGCTCCACGGTAAAATCGAAAAGACAAGTTATGCCTTCTACACCGCAGGAAAAAAAAAGAAAAAGAAAGAAAGATAGATACAGATATACTGTTTATTTCTGTCTTTTATAGGTCTATCCATCTTGGAACTCTGCCTGGTCATCGCCATGAAACACCTCAATGATGTCTATGAAGGGGAGCCGTTCAATCTCCAAATGGTTCACAATGGTATGAAAGCATGATTCTGAAACTGTGATGTTGTGTTCCACTTATAGCCAGAAGTCTGAATTACCTGGGTAATTTCTAGTCTTCTAGTCTAACTCTAAAATTGGTTTGGAAAAACACTTCAACCCCTCTTTCCATGTTAATTGCACTTTTGCATTATTTATTTCACATTAAATCGCCGTCCATGTTTCTTTCCAACTTCTCAAGTGGAACTCGGATGTGACTCACTCCCAGTTCCGACTTATGGAACGCGCCGTTAACATTTTTTTCCCCCCTCATGTTGTATTTCCCGTCTAGAGTTTAAGAAATTTCTACAGCGGAAATCGAACTCCATGTACAACTTTGAGCAGCCTGTCATCATGAAGGTCTGTATGAAGTAACAGCTCAGCAGTACGTCCCGTGCTGTTTGTGATGCATCTCAGCGAAATAGTTGACCATTTCGCTCACTCGCGCCTCGGACTTCTTGTCATCGTCAGGCCTTCGAGCATCTGCAGCAGCTTGAGTTGATCCGGCCGGTGGATGGCTCCTCCGCCAAAACACAGAAGGAGTATCAGCTGATGAGGCTCATGCTGGACCACAGTCAGATCATGGAGGCTCTGCAGAAATATCCACAGTGCCCCACCGACGTTAAGCAGTGGGCCATGTCAGCGTTCGGCTGAGGAAGTGTATGTCTATCCAACACAAAGATGCTGGTGTCTCTATATAAAGTGACAAATGTAATGACCACAGCCTTCACTGAAGACTGAAATGAATATAACCAAGAGGGAAAACCGGAGCTGCCAATGAATCAGCCTGTCCAGTCCATTCTACCTCGTCATGTTTTCATTTCGGGAGGTGTGAAAGTCACTGTAAACGATCAATTATCGCAAGATAAATTCAATTGTTATCATTGGAATTTTCATTGATCTGTCTTTTCATTCACCCAAACTCATTTATATTTAAAGAGCAAAACTTTGGAACAAAGACACCGTTTTGCTTTCAGCCTTTGATTAAATCTAGGTATTATACAAGAATACCAAACCAGCAGAAATAAATATATTTTAGACCTTTCTTTTTTAAATAAATGATTTACAACTAAACTCTTCTAAGAGTTCAAATTTGTTCTTGCTGTATAAAATGCCGGGGTTTAAAAAGTCGAGTTTTAACAGGCGGGCCACACGGTTGGTGTAGCGGTTAGCACACTTGCCTTTGCAGCAAGAAGACCTGGGTTCGCGACCCGGAGTTTGCATGTTCTCCCTGTGTGTGCGTGGGTTTTCTCCAGGTTCTCCAGTTTCCTCCCACAGTCCAGAAACGTGCAGATGTGGGGATTAGGCCAATTGGACACTCTAAATCGCCCATAGATGTCAATGTGAGAGTCTCTATGTGGCCCTGTGATGGACTGGCGACCTGTCCGGGGGTGTACACCGCCTCTCGCCCTATCTCAGCTGAAGTTAGGCACCAGCGCCCCCCACGACCCTCAGTGGAGGATAAAGTGGTAGAAAATGAGTGAGTTTTACCAGGCTGGAGTCTCAATTAATTGACTGAACGCTGCCATCCTTAGGTGGATTTTTTGCAGGCATCAATACTCACCTGGTACAGGAGTACATTGACTTGTTAGATAAAAGTTCTCATTCACATTCACAACACAGGGTGGATGGTCCTTTAAAACAACAACAACAGCAATAATAATTATTCTCCACTCTGAAAAATACACTAACCTTGCTCAACATGTATGCAGTAAACAGGTCTATGAGCATACAGTATTGTGGGCACTTGGCCATTTAAAGGATGTAGGGTCCAAAATGCATCAGTTTGTAAATGGTAAACAGTTTCAGGTTTTGATTTGGCCCTGCTATTTAAAGAATTTAAAAATTCGTCCAGGTTTAAAGTTTTTTTGAAATGGATTGTTGAATTTTGGAAGATGTCCGTTTGTGACGTTAAATATATCCATCCAACTTCAACTGCCACTGAAACCTAGAATATTTATGTGCATGCATGAAGTGAATTCTGTCTACAGGAAAGCATACAATGTGCAGTTTTTAAAGAACAGATTTATACAGGGTAGATGCTTACTTGTGTTGGAAAAATTCCACTTTTCCCTCAATCAATGCAAAATTGTAGTCTCTTACAGGACTGTTCCAACTAAACTCAACATAATGGCTTCTATAACTTTAGGGGACAAAATGTCTCTCAGGTGATGTGATTAAATCAGTGGGGGGGGGGGGGGGGGGGAAAGAAAAACAACAGCATTCACAATCTAAAAACACATTTATTTACATCACGTGGATTTCTTCAGCTGATAAAAACGATGTTTAGCCAGGAGTCACAGCGTTGATCAAGGATCAGGTTTGTCTCCTCTGTGATAATGCGTCCAGGGTTTCTAAAGGTTTTCCTGTTCTTTAATATTTCGCAAAGGGAATTCTCCTTTCTCTCTCCACACCGGGAGCTCAGAAAGTCAGTGGTCAGGGTGAAAGCCCTGGAGCTGGTAGAGGCTCTCGCCCGAGAATGCCCGGTGCATTTTTACGTTTTTTTTTTCTTCCAGTTGTCCTATTTTCACATTTGTGTTAGTCACATTAAACCTAGTGTCACAAGTATGAGGAGTGGATAAACAGAACATTTTCATCATTTTCGAGACATTTTAAAACAGGTGTCTTGTTTTGCCATGAAAACCAGAAACCCTTTGAACACAGTTACCAGTAGCGGTTGCCTTGTCAGATCCTGGATCAGCAATGCAACTTGAGAGCCTCAAGAAATGTGGGGTCAAAATGCTTCAGTGTTTTTTTTTTTTTGTTTTTTTTCAGTTTTAAGTTTTTGTTTGTTTGTTTTTGTAGAAACTTCAGGCCTGGCAACCAGATCTGTCTTGCTGCCAAGACAGTCTTAGTCGTGAGGTCACTGGAGTTCAATGTTTCCTCTAAAATTCTAACCGACAGTGGAAGAAAGCAGGAGATTGAGATGACGGAATGAAATACCTGTAGTGGACGATTGTATTATCACATACGGAGTATTGCAACTGCTCTCGAAGAGCTTCGGGGATTCTTCAAAATGCAACATCAGGGGACCCCAACTGGTTCCTTGTGGATAAACACTTGTCATTCAAGGACATTTTTTTTTTCTCCCTGCTTAAGTGCTTGCTTTCTTTCCAAAACCAATGGGCCTCTAGCTTTCAGCTTACACAAAGCTCCACTTAATTTTGTTTTATAGTATCGGAAAACTCATGCAGTTAGGCTAGACCCTGCTGCTGAATCAAAAACACAAGAAAAGCATATATGAATGTAGAGGAAACACTGAAGTTCAACACGCTCTTATATAAAGATTCAGCTCAGAGTATATAGTTGATACAGGTATTTATGTTCTCATGTCTGTACAGATCCTAGACTGCTTAAAATAGTGGGGGGGCAACAAGACACAAACATTTCACTGGTAGTTTATATGCACAGCAATGTGAGGTGCTGGGCTGGAGGAGGTCAAGATAGAAAACGCATAAAGCCCTCACGCCGAGAAACCCATTCATACACCTGTAAATGACAAAGGTCAGTTTTGATGCTGAGTTGAGTCGGAGCCAGGTCTGTGACGAAAGTTACATCCTGAGGGGAACCAGTGAAGCTAATGAAGCTAATCTGTCACAGGCAGGCAACTATACAAGTACGAGGTATATGAATGGATTCTCCATGTGCATAGGCATTACTAGTTTCTATGGTGACAGGGACACAATCACACAAAACCAGCCAAAAACGCAAAGCCCTCTAAAGTTACACAGGGCGGGGCTCAATCCATCGAAATACACACAATACTGGAATCCAGGAGTCTGAAGAACATTCATTCTCGGCCGTCATCTGTCAATATAGACTGAATAGAAAGAAGCATATTACAGTTTATATCTTTTAGAATCCATTAAATTTTTTTTTTTTTTTTTTTTTTTT